>JAKSXO010000026.1:0-2500 GCA_024509115.1 Crotalus helleri | reverse complement strand
GCTATATGAGCTGCCTTCCCAATCTCTGATGACGCCGGCAGTTTTTTGGCTGGATGAAAGCTTAGTAACTCTTTTTAACCACAGGCTTGTTTATATCAAACAGGCTAGTTTATTATATCCTGGTGTTCGTTTTTTCTTTTATCTGTTAGCATAATGCCCAGGATTCACATTTTTAGTATTTTAAAAGACACACACATATATATATATACCCCCACTTTGACACTCTTTTTGCAAGAGCCTGAAGACCTGGTTTTGCCATCAGGCTTGGGGAAACCAGAGTGAAATGTAACCCATCAAGTGACTTATCTGATTGACTGTTGTTACCGGGGGGGGGGGGGAGTTTTTATTGTTGGTAGATTGGGTTTTTATATGAACCGTGGTGGACAGTGGTTAGAATGCAGTATTGGCAGGCAAACTCTGCCTACAATTTGGAGTTCGATCCTGATGGAGCTCAGCCTTTCTATCCTTCCAAAATCAATAAAATGAGAGGCTGGATTGTTGGGGGGGGGGGGGGGGGGGGGAATATGCTGACATTGTAAACCTCACAGAGAATGCTGTAAACAGTACAGGACAGTATGTAAGTCTAAGTGCTATTGCTATTGTTTTGTAAGTTGCTCAGAGTCCCTGAGAGTGGGTGGGTGGAATACAAATGAAGAAAATAGCCTATCATAGAAATAGTTAGTCATCATATTCTGTACAGTTGGACAAGATCAAGCAAGCAAAAACTACAAAAATTTCAGGAAGGCATCTTTAGTTCTAATATTGGAGTAAGTACAGAATCTTGTAAGAATTCCTCATCCTTATTTATTTGATTTCATTAAGGTAGAATCTCTTTAAATGATTTGAAATGCTGCTTTAATAGGTTCATGAATGAGACAAACAGCCAAGCTATCTCTTAATGTTTATTTCTACTCTCCCTTCCTTTCATTTCCCAGCTTCTTCATTTCAGCCAGTTTTTTCCGCTGTCAGACATGTATTCTTTTCTGCAAGAAAAATCAAATGGTGCATAGACAGGGGAAAAAAAATTCCTTAAAGCTGTGTTAGTGGTAATTAAACTAAAACAATAGCCTGTAATGATCACCTACACTGACATAATGGGAAAACTGTAACATGGTCATAGAAATAATAACATCTTTGGTTGTCCAAAGGTCTCCTTGACGGTTACGTCTTTCAGGAAAAAGGTGTAGGCTATAAAATATATTGCTGAAGAAATGATGGCACCTACTGCTTATTCTGTTTTTACAGTCCATGCAATAAAACAGCTTAAAATAAAGACCTTCTAAAGTATCATCTATGAGTTACATCTGATGAGACTGTTAATAAGTGATCATTATATTCATGTTACTGTGGAAGTTAATGGTTTCAATCAAATGTAATGGTAATGGAATATTTCTTAATGTGAAGCAATATCCAAAATAAGAATAAAGTTCTTTTTCCAAGCAGGTAATATGCAGTCAAAATTAACCCTAGAGCAAAAAAGGTAAGATATTTAATAATTTTTCCTTTCAATGATACCAAATATTACCACTGGATGTCACATTATTCAGATGCCTTCCATAGTGGATGTCTACTATATTCTTTGGGAAGTCAAGTAAAAGTTTTTTCATGCTTCCAGTGTTGGCACATGCATAAATGTTTTAATTTCCTTCCCAAAGGGGGGAGGACGGACATACAAACACTTCTGGTCCTGCTCTTTGATGATACTATCATTTCATACTTGTGGACTATGACTGCAAGTTAAGAAATAAACTGGATGCCTGGGGGACTTATGGTGAATTGGAGATGGCTCAGCAAAAGAGAGCCAATGATTGTGGCAAAGATCAAGGAACTGGAGAGTGGACCCTGGAATCTCTTCAGATAAGGAGAGGATGGGAAATCACCCACAAGGAATCTGGATGGCTGCTTCTTGTGAGGAGACACAACAGTTTCCCACAAGTGTTACTACTGAGAGATGCTCGCAACTGTGGTGGAGCCTTTTAAGGACACCACATTTATAAATGTCATTTTCTAATTGTGTTTGGAAATTGCATATTAACCATCTTAAAGTTATTAGAGACCTTCAGCATGTCAAGTTTTAAAAATCACTGGGTGATTTTATCTTCATCTTTGAAAAAAAACCTTTTAACTTAAAGAATTTGAAATTAGCAGCAAAAAGCGAAATAAGATTTTGATCAATTAATGGATTAGGTAAATTTAAAAATTTTGACTTTCACTATAAGATGCGGGAATTAATCATAAAAAAATAGTTTCTGGTGAGAAACATGCTTATTTTGGTTACCCTGGCTATTGTAAGCTATAAATTATCTTATAATTTTTAAAACTGAACACTAGAGGGGACTAAAGTTTCTAAGCAGAAAGGAAAAAAAAATATAAGTCTACTCTTGATATTAGTTATTAATGGGACTTACAAAAATGATATTAAATGTTATAATATTGGAAACATGTTATCAGAAGCATCTTGAAGAATAGAGCTAGAAATTAGTAACTGGCTAACTTACCT
>JAKSXO010000025.1:6870783-7011632 GCA_024509115.1 Crotalus helleri | reverse complement strand
ATCCATCCATCTATCTATCTATCTATCTATCTATCTGCCTTTATTACTTTTGCAATAAGTAACTCAAGGTGATGAAACCTATCCCAACACTCCTTCCTCATCCCAGTTTTCCCATAACAATCACCCTGTGTGGTGGGTTGGTGTGAGAGAGAGGGAGATGGGGAGGGGATTGGTCCAAGGTCACCCAGCTAGCTTTATAGCCTAAAATGGGACTAGAACTCCTGGTCATTGGCTCAAAGTCTCCCAGCCGGCTTCCAACGGAGAGTTTTAAACTTTCCTTAATCGCAGACGTGGTCTTAATTCTCGAGAAAATCTGCTTCCGGATTCCCCCCCCGCCCCGCCCGCCTCTTTTTCTTGCCCAAACCAGCCCAAACAATAGGATTTGAAGCCACGTAGGTGGCAAGCAGCGTCCTTAGAGTTGGCTAGCTGGTTTCTCTGTTGATGAAAAGCAGGGGAGTAATTGCCAGGCTGTTGTGTTGCCCGGTGGAAATGCAATCTGGCAGAAGAACCAGTTGCCCAGAGCAGGTGGCTGGGACACGTGTCGGTTTAATCTCCTTTGCCCAGGTGTTGATCTTCCAGTGTGAATAAAAGAAAGGTTTTCTTTCTCTCTCTCTTTCTCTCTTTTTTCTCTCTCCTTCCTCTCTTTTCTCTCTTTTTCTCTTCTCTCTTTCTCTTTCTCTTCTCTCTCTCTCTTTCTCTTTTTTCTCTTCTCTTTTTCTCTCTCTTTTCTCTCTTTCTCTTTTCTTTCTCTTTCTCTCTTTTTCTCCTCTCTTTTCTCTCTCTCTATTTCTCTTTTTCTCTTTCTCTTCTCTTTTTCTTTCTCTTTTTCTCTTTCTCTTCTTTCTTTTCTCTCTCTTTTCTCTCTTTCTTTCTCTCTTCCTCTCTTTTCTCTCTTTTGTTTTCTTTTCTCTCTTTTTCTCTTTTCTCTCTCTTTTCTCTCTCTTTCTCTTTCTCTTCTCTCTCTCTCCTTTCTCTTCTCTCTTCTTCTTTCTCTCTCTTTTTCTCTTTCTCTTCTCTTTCTTTTCTCTCTTTCTCTTTTCCCTCTCTTTTTCTCTTTCTCTCTTTTTCTCCTCTTTTTCTCTCTTTTTTCTCTTTTTCTCTTTCTCTCTCTCTCACACACACACTCTTTCTTTCCTCCCTCCCTCCCTCTCTCTCTCTCTCTCTCTCTTTCTTTCTTTCTTTCTTTTCTTTCTTTCTTTCTTTCTTTCTTTCTTTCTTTCTTTCTTTCTTTCTTTCTTTCGTGTGTTTTTGCAAATGGAACACCCCCCCCTTTTTTGGAGAAAGGTAGAAAAATACAAACTGGATCTCGCCCCGCTGCAAAATATGTCTTGTTCTTCTGCGGATGCGAATGAAAGAAAAGGTGCGCACACAGGTGCAAGGAAGTGTTTCGCCCTTTGGGGAAAGGTGGGAAAGCACAGCTAGATTTGATCCGTAACCTCCCCCTCCCCCCCCTCAAAAATATTTCTGGTTCTTCCGCCAAAGGGAATCCAAGAAAACTTGTGTTTGCATGCGTGCAGTTTGGGGGGGGGGAAATGTGGAAAGAACATCTGGATTTGATCCCTCCTGGGGAAAAAAAAACACGTTTTCTTGTTCTTCGGTGAATGTGAACCAAAGAAAACCACCGGGCTTGTGTTTGTGTGGGTGTAGCACACACTTCGTTGTCTCCCTTCCGGGTCCAAGGAGGACTTTTGTGTCCAAAACAATGGGTGGGAATTTGAAAACGGGCCACTTTCTGCCCCAACCCCACCCAGACAGGGAGAGAGGTGTTTGCTGCCCCCAAATGCAGGTCTTTTGTGTGGGCAAAGGCGCACGGGCTCTGGTGTGTACTTTGGCTGGTGTGTGTGTGTGTTCAGCTGCTTGAGTCGTGAAGAGAAGTGACGTCAGTTGGCCTGGATGAAGGAGTTCTCTGTCTATCTGTGGAGATTGTCAGTCATCCAGGTCACCCAGTTGTCCCAAAGATGCTTTTTCAAGAGGCAACTGGACTGTCCGGTTTTTCCTTTGAAGACGTTTCGCTTCTCCTCCCAAAAGCTTCTTCGGCTCTGACTGGAGGGTGGGGAATGGAAGGATTTATACTCCTGGCAGACAGCTGGTCCTTTGCATCCTTTTAAAGATCAAGATGGAAGTATTAATACCACTTTACAAGGCCTTGGTAAGGCCACACTTGGAATATGGCATCCAGTTTTGGTCACCACCATGTAAAAAAGATGCTGAGACTCTAGACCAGTGGTTCTCAACCTTTTTAATGCCGCGACCCCCCAACCGGTCGTAAGTCGAGAACTACTCAACCGGTCGTAAGTCGAGGACTACTCAACTGGTGCAGCACCGTTTGCAGAATGGGATTTTTGGCGGGTTCAGCAGGGCAGAGACAGCCTGGACAATTCCTATTGGCTTTTGAAAGCCAATAGAATTAGACTCTATTCAAGAGAGTCTATTCTATGGGCTTTCAAAAGCCCATAGAATAAGAGGGGGTAGCACAGCTAAGGAAAAGGGGGAAAAAATGGCGGACTGCGTTGTTTGGCGACCCCCGTGAAATGGTCGTTCGACCCCAAATGGGGTCCCGACCCACAGGTTGAGAACAACTGCTCTAGAAAGAGGGCAGAGAAGAGCAACAAAGAGGATCAGGGGAATGGAGGCTAAAACATCTAAGGAACGGTGGTGGCTGGAATTGGGTACGTCTAGTTTAATGAAGAGAAGGACGAGGGGGGACAGGATAAATGAAAATAATTTGAAACATCCGAGGGGCATCAAAGTCTCACCCGGGAGATACTACAGATATGCTTCCACCTGCTCCATGGCAGCTGCGTAGCTGTGCTCTCCAGGGTGAATTTGTGGTGAACTCTGCAACAGTTTGTGTCTTTCAGTGTGTGTGTGTGTGTGTGTGCGCGCACAGGGCCAGGCGGGTCTGCATACATTCCTTCCCCCCCTGAATGAGCATCAAAAATGAACAGGCCACTCGAGGCTAAAACATATAAGGAATAGTTGCTGGAATTGGGTCTGCCCAGTTTAATGAAGAGAAGGATGAGGGGGGACAGGATAGCAGTCTTCCAGTATCTCAGGGCTGCCCCAAAGAAGAGGGAGTCAAGCTATTCCCCAAAGCAGCTGAAGGCAGGACAAGAAGCAATGGATGGAAACTAATCAAGGAGAAAAGCAACCTAGAACTAAGGAGAAATTTTCTGACAGTTAGAAGAATTAACCAGTGGAACAACCTGCCTCTAGAAGCGGTGAATGCTCCAACACTGGAAATTTTTAAGAAGAGACTGGACAGCTATTTGTCCGAAATGGTATAAGGTTTCCTCCCTGAGCAGGGGGTTGGACTAGATGACCTCCAAGGTCCCTTCACCAGTATTATTATCATTATCATTATTATTATTATTATTATTATTATTATTATTATTATTATTATTATTATTATTATTATTATCGATCATCGCACAGTCAGCCAGATGTTCAGACTGGATTTGGCATTTTGTCTACCTATCGAGTCCTTACCCAGGACCTGGGATAGGCAGATTATTATTATTATTATTATTATTATTATTATTATTATTATTATTATTATCTGTTTGAAATTACAACAGCACTGAAAAAAGCGACGGGATCATTTTTCACACTTAACAACCGTCGCAGCGTCCCCCTGGTCACGTGATCAAAATTCGGGCGCTCGGCAATTGATTCCTACTTATGACGGTTGCGGTGTCCCGGCATCACGTGATCCCCTTTGGCGACCTTCTGACAAGCAAAGTCAATGGGGAGAGCCGGATCCACTTAACAACCAGGTTACTGAATTAACAGCTGCAGTGATTCACTTAACAACTGTGGCTCGTAAAAGGGGGAAAAACTCACTTAACAACTGGCTCCCTTGGCAACAGAAATTACGGTTGTATGTTGAGGACTTCCTAGATGAGGGGGTTTGCACGCTTAGATTGTATGTGCAAATTCATCGGGGTGCTGGCAGACTCCCAATTGATTTTTACCACCTAAGCTCCAAAGTTATTTTCCACAGGGGGAAAAAACCCCTCCCAATCACGTGAGGCCGGGACACTGCAACTGTCATAAATGCGAGTCCGTGGCCAAGCATCTGCATTTCGATCTTGTGTGAAGGGGGAGGCTGCAACGATCACAAGAATGAGTAACGATCCTAAGTCACATTTTTCAATGCCTTTGCAACTTCAAACGGTCGCTAAACGAGTGGGTGTAAGTCGAGGATTACCTGTGGATCCGAGGTTCGTATCGGTGGTTTCGTTCTGCGAGGGAAGATCTGGAGGACTGGACTGATGATGTTAGCTAGTTGGGCAATGAAACGTCTGCAAGAAAACCAGCAAGTTCAGAGAGCACCAAGTCCTCCTCCTCCCCCTCCTCCTCTCTGCAAACCCCCCTCCCTTCTAGCACTGATGATGTTACCTAGTTGGGTAATGAAATGTCTGCAAGAAAACGAACAAGCTCAGAGAGCACCAAGGACCCCCACAGTCCTCCTCCCCCTTCTCCTTCCCCTCCCCCTTCCCCCACCTCCTTCTCCTCCTCCCCTTCCCCACCTCTTTGTTCTCCCCCACCTCCTCCTCCTCCTCTGCTCAGCAAACCCCACCCCTTCTAGCACTGCTGATGTTATCTAGTTGGGTAATGAAATGTCTGCAAGAAAACGAACAAGCTCAGAGAGCACCAAGGACCCCCACAGTCCTCCTCCCCCTTCTCCTTCCCCTCCCCCTTCCCCCACCTCCTTCTCCTCCTCCCCCTTCCCCACCTCTTTGTTCTCCCCCACCTCCTCCTCCTCCTCTGCTCAGCAAACCCCACCCCTTCTAGCACTGCTGATGTTATCTAGTTGGGTAGTGAAATGTCTGCAAGAAAACGAACAACCTCAGAGAGCACCAAGGACCCCCACAGTCCTCCTCCCCCTTCTCCTTCCCCTCCCCCTTCCCCCACCTCCTTCTCCTTCTCCTCCTCCCCCTTCCCCACCTCTTTGTTCTCCCCCACCTCCTCCTCCTCCTCTGCTCAGCAAACCCCACCCCTTCTAGCACTGCTGATGTTATCTAGTTGGGTAATGAAATGTCTGCAAGAAAACGAACAAGCTCAGAGCACCAAGGACCCCTCAGTCCTCCTCTTCCTCCTCCTCCTCCTCCTCCCCCCTCCTCCTTCCCCTCCTCCTCCTCCCCCCTCCCCCCTCCTCCTCTCAGCAAACCTTACCCCCTTCGAGCGCTGATGATGTTCGCTAGTTGGGTAACGAAACGTCTGCAAGAAGACAACAAAGCTCAGAGAGCACCAAGGACCCCTCCCCCCCCGCGACTTGAAAAGTGCCTTGCAAAGCAAAGGCTGTCTGGAAAATAAACCTCAACGCTGCTAACGTTTGGCGGATGACAGGAAATTACACACATGGCATTTTGGAGACACGGATGCCGTCTGCCAGGACAGGGCCTGCTTTCCTCCTGCTGTTTATGCCGTTCTTGCCAACGAGACGTAAACAAGCAGAAGGTTGCCCCCCCACTCACTCTCTCTCTCTCTCTCTCTCTCTCTCTCTCTCTCTCTCGCTCTTGCTCTCTTTTCTCTCCCTCTCGAATTGAAGGATTGCATTTTGAGCTGGCCTTTTCGTCTGGGATTCCAGGCGAGGCGGAGGGGATTTAAAGTTTGAGTCCCACCACGAGAACCTAAATGTCCACGGAGACTCTTAAGTCACAGAGGTCCTGGTTGTCCCAAAGGAGCTTTTTCAGGAGGCAACTGGACTTCCTTCTTTGAAGACGTTTCGCTTCTCATCTAAGAAGCTTCTTCAGCTCTGACTGGATGGTGGGGCATGGAAGGATTTATACGCCTTGCAGTCAGCTGGTCCTTTGCCTCCGTTGAGAGAGTCGTTGAGGCCACCGGGAGGTTTATCTGAGTCCTCAAGATCAGGGCTTTTCAACCTTTTCACCCACTGTACCACTTTTAGGATAGGGCGATATCCGAGTACCACCAGTCACCTAGCAAGGTGTCAAAAACCTGAGGACCAAAAAAAAAGTGATAAAATACAGGTAGTCCTCGACTTACAACAGTTCGCTTAGTGACTGTTCGAAGTTACAATGGCACTGAAAAAAGTGCCCCCCAAGCCACAGCCGAGCAAGACTCCTGACTGCCCACCCGGCAGCGCTCTTCCTCCTGTCCGAGGTTTTCATTGTGAGTATTTCTGTTGAGGATTGGCAGGGAGGGTGGGGTGGGGGGTGTTTGGTTTTTATTCCCCCCATCTGCTGGGTGGATGCAGCAGGTTTTGGTCCCTTCACATGACCCTGGGGCACTGGGACCGTCATAAATATGAATCGGTTGCCAAGCATCTGAATGTAAATCACAAGACCTTGGAGAGGCTGCAACATTCCAGCTGATCGGCGCCTCTTCTGGGCTCAGCAGAAGCACCAGGATCAGCGCCAAGTTCCAGCTGAAGCCTGGCACTGATCCTGGCACTTCCACTGAACCCTGACAGCCCCAAAGAAGTGCTGATCCTGGCGCTTCCGCTGAGCCCTGACAGCCCTGCAGCTCCAGCCATCTCTCGCTCAGGCTTGTGCGGTGCTGCCACCGGTTCAGCTCATTCCCCTCCCCCGCTACCACTTTTCTAGAATGGTCGCGTAGCACCTGCCAGGTGCCAATGTACCACAGGTGGTACCTGTACCACTGGTTGAAAAGCCCTGCTATAGTACACCTGAGCAGTGCAAATGGGTGGGGAGCCTTCCTGGCTGCGTGAGGTTTTCTGCCCTGCCCTGGGATAAATGACCAAGCTCCAAGGGCCACATTTGGGGCACATTTTGCCGAATCCATAAAGTCTTCATACGGTACATCCAATGCTTTGTGTTGCTAGTCCTGAAGATATTCCAGGCCTCCAAATCCATAACTTTCACACAGAGGAAGCCTTGGGTCTACGGCCCACAATTCAGCCCAAAATCTCCGTTGCTAAACGAGACCGTCTTAAGTGAGTTTGGCTCCATTTTACCACCCTTCCTGCCACTGTCGGTAAGCGAATCGCCACAGTTGTTAAGTTAACAACATGGCTGTTAAGCGAATCTGTCGACTTGACTGGTCAGAAGGGGATCACGTGACCCCGGGACACTGCAAACCGTCATGAATACGAACCAGTTGCCAAAGCCTCCAAATTTTTTTTTTATTGTAATATTTTATTAATTTTCCAATTTTCCGTTTGAATATTTAAAAAGCAGCGTGGTGACTGGGTTAATCAATACTTCAGCAACAAAGCCTTACTGCAAATCTCAGGTCACAACATCAAATAATTCTTCTCTTTTTTCCCTTAACATTTACTGTCTCATATTCAGATTAGTACGTTTCTAATTATATCAACTCAATCAGAACATCATTATTACATTTATCAATAAACTTTTAGCTTATACACATCTTAATTACATTCAATCTTCATAAACAAGCCTTATCCTGTTGTTGATTTTTACTCAATTTTTGATTTCTTACCAATATTCCAATTTAAATGTTTATCATTTTCAGATTTGGGGTAACCACCAAAATTTCTCTTATCTCACTTCATAACAAACTATAATATCCAAAATACACATTTTATCTATTTGACTATAACCTTGTTCTATTTCCTAAGAGTTATCTGTTTCCCACCATATTTAATCATCTACTTAATAATACAATATCCACTTTGATAAATCAAAACCATTATATATATATTGCCTGGGTTAATCAACAAATCAAACATATTTATAATATTTAATTTTCTTTTCCCTTTTCAGTGTAATTTTTCCAATATTAAGGCCTCTGAATTTTGAACACTACAATTTTGAATGCTGCAACGGTCTTGAAACTTCAAACGGTCATTAAACAGATGGTTATAAGTCAAGGACTACCTGTGTGATCTCTAAGCGTGGTCTTCTGCTCAGAACTTTTAAAGCAGGCATCAAAAAGTTTTATCAAACCCAGATGCTTCCAGGCCAGATGCCCCCACTTCCCAAGAACCAGATAAGACCCCTGTTTGGATGCCAACATGAACACTTATTTTATTTTATTTTATTCCAGAGGACAATAGTGAGAACGTACATAGGCTATGTTGATCTTTTCCTGCCAGTTGTATAAATCAAGCCTTATCTGCAGGAGATGCCCACAAAATTCCTTCCTTAATGGTTTTAGATAGTTTTGAGGTTTGTAATGGCTTCAGATTCTTTAGAAAAAAAAAGAAGAAAAAACTTGTTAAGTGACAGTTTCCTAACTAAGATATTATCGCCTTTGTCAGATTAGGCCTATTATCTCCAGAGAGCAGAGAAATCTATGGCGGAGTGTCTGTATTTGTGTATTGGTGTGTGTTTGGGCATGGGTGTGAATGCATATGTGTAAACATGCATACATCAAAATCCGGCAAGTAAGGAATTTGATGGCATTGGCCTAAAGCAGTGTTTTTCAACCTTGGCAAACTTTAAGATGGGTGGGCTTCAACTCCCAGAATTCCGCAGTCAGTGTGTGTGGACCAGCTCCCAGAATTTCTGTTCTGTTCCGTTCCGTTCCAGTCCATTCCAATCCATTCCATTCCATTCCATTCCATTCCATTCTATTCTATTCTATTCTATTCTATTCTATTCTATTCTATTCTATTCTGCATTCTGTTCTATTCTATTCTATTAGGTCGATACTGTACATTTGGAGCCAGATGCAACAAAAAACAAATATGAAGTGATGTTTTAGTTTAATATATCACCATTTTCAAGCCAAAATTCCCCTTGCAGTAAATCAAAGAGTTTAAAAAAATGGTTTGCAATAAACTCATCTAAAGTATCAGTGGCCTTCCATGTCTGTCTGTCTGTTCTATCTGTCTTTGTCTGTTCTGTCTGTATATCCATCCATCCATCATTTATCCATCATCTATCCATCATCTATCTCTACTGTGTAGATAGACAGATGATATTCTATTCTATTCTATTCTATTCTATTCTATTCTATTCTATTCTATTCTATTCTATTCTATTCTATTCTATTTCTTTTCTATTTCTTTTCTATTTCTTTTCTATATTCCAATATCTATTCTATTCTATTCTATTCTATTCTATTCTATTCTATTCTATTCTATTCTATTCTATTCTATTCTATTCTATTCTATTCTTTGTTGTTGTTGTTGTTAATTGCGAAGTCGTGTCCGACCCATCGCGACCCCATGGACAACGTTCCTCCAGGTCTTCCTGTCCTATTCTATTCTATTCTATTCTATTCTATTCTATTCTATTCTATTCTATTCTATTCTATCCTAATTCTTTTCCATATTCCAATATCTATTCTATTCTATTCTATTCTATTCTATTCTATTCTATTCTATTCTATTCTATTCTATTCTATTCTATTCTATTCTATTCTATTCTATTCTATTATATTCTAAACCCTCCTTTTTCACTACAATTCTCTACTGTACTATTCACTGCAGCGTTATCGTATTCCTTCTCCTGACCTCTTTTTTCAATTTTGGGGTGGGGCCAGCTTTCTCGTGGCTCTGCAGCCAGCCTTCTAGAGGGTCCCCCAACCCCTCCACTTCAAAGACTCAGTGGGGTGCTTGACTCCCCCAAAGTGGGCAGCTTGTATCTTCTAACGTGTCGCTGTGGGTCTCAAGAAGCAAAACCAGCTGACGTGCTCAGCTGCAGCCACGGGGCAGCGTCTGGTTTGACCACAAAATTGCCCCTCCAGTAGATCGGGCCCGTCTATAAAAAGAAACACCCGGTCTTAAAAATGGGTGCAGGCTCTAAAAATGCTGCTTTTGATCACTGGGTAGTTTCTGAAGCTGTTCATCCTCCAAGTCAGAGGCATTTTTTTAAAAATTCCAGGCTGGGTCTTCATTGCTTCTTGCTGCAGGATTTTAGGGCAGCTTATCCTGCAGCTCGGACGATTCTCCAAAGTCTCGGGGGCCGAACGGGATCTTAAAGGACAGGAGGGAGAGCCTGGCCACGGTGGATCCACTGAAGGGTTGGAGGTTTATTTATATTTTTTGGGTTTATTTTTTTAAAAAAATTTTATTTGGATCTCTTGGCAGGTTCTTTAGGAAGAGAGTTTGGACGGCATGCAAAGTGGTGATACATCGGAAGAGAGTACGGATGACCCCCTTAGTAGTAGGCCACGAGGAGCACGACAGCCGCGAATAGTAGTGATCGGGGCGGGCCTTGCTGGCCTCTCGGCAGCCAAAACTCTCCTAGCAAACGGCTTCACGGATGTGACGGTCCTCGAAGCGTCGGATCGAATCGGAGGCAGAGTCCAAAGCGTGAGACTCGGTAAGGGCGACGGCACTGACATGGCGTAGGGTCTCCTTCCTGAGCAGGGGGTTGGACTAGATGACCTCCAAGGTCCCTTCCAGCTCTGTTATTCTGATATTCAGTTATAAAATGGCGTAGGGTTTCCTGCCTGAGCAGGGGGTTGGACTAGATGACCTCCAAGGTCCTTTCCAGCTCTGTTATTCTTTTATTCAGTTATAAAATGGCATAGGGTTTCCTGCCTGAGCAGGGGGTTGGACTAGATGACCTCCAAGGTCCCTTCCAGCTCTGTTATTCTGTTATTCAGTTATAAAATGGCGTGGGGTGTCCTGCCTGAGCAGGGGGTTGGACTAGATGACCTCCAAGGTCTCTTCCAGCTCTGTTATTCTGTTATTCAGTTATAAAATGGCATGGGGTTTCCTGCTTGAGCAGGGGGTTGGACTAGATGACCTCCAAGGTCCCTTCCAGCTCTGTTATTCTGTTATTCAGTTATAAAATGGCGTGGGGTGTCCTGCCTGAGCAGGGGGTTGGACTAGATGACCTCCAAGGTCTCTTCCAGCTCTGTTATTCTGTTATTCAGTTATAAAATGGCATGGGGTGTCCTGCTTGAGCAGGGGGTTGGACTAGATGACCTCCAAGGTCCTTTCCAGCTCTGTTATTCTTTTATTCAGTTATAAAATGGCGTAGGGTTTCCTGCCTGAGCAGGGGGTTGGACTAGATGACCTCCAAGGTCCCTTCCAGCTCTGTTATTCTGTTATTCAGTTATAAAATGGCGTGGGGTGTCCTGCCTGAGCAGGGGGTTGGACTAGATGACCTCCAAGGTCTCTTCCAGCTCTTTTATTCTGTTATTCAGTTATAAAATGGCATGGGGTTTCCTGCTTGAGCAGGGGGTTGGACTAGATGACCTCCAAGGTCCTTTCCAGCTCTGTTATTCTCAAGGATGGAGATGGGATCCTGAAGTT
The DNA here is from genome assembly GCA_024509115.1 of Crotalus helleri. Classification (NCBI taxonomy): domain Eukaryota; kingdom Metazoa; phylum Chordata; class Lepidosauria; order Squamata; family Viperidae; genus Crotalus; species Crotalus helleri. The sequence continues at coordinate 7,000,468 of JAKSXO010000025.1, read as the reverse complement.
GCAGAGGGACCCCCAGCATACCGGTTCTGGTCTCAGAGTATGCAGGATTGATGTTTTAAAGATTTATTAATTTATTAAATTTGTATCCCGCTTTTATTAATTTATAAAGTAACCCAAGTTGGTGACCATATTTAATACTCTTTCCTCTTCTTACTTTCCTCACAACAACCCTGTGAAGTGGGCTGGGCTGAGAGAGAATGACTGGCCCAAAGTCACCCAGCCGGCTTTCATGCCTAAGGCGGAACTAGAACTCACAGCTTCCTGGTGATTAGCCCAAAGTCACCCAGTTGACTTTCATGACCAAGGCAGGACTAGAACTCACCGTCTCGTGGTGATTGGCCCAAAGTCACCCAGTCAGCTTTCATGTCTAAGGCGGGATTAGAACTCACAGTCTACTAGTGATTGGCTCAAAGTCACCCAGTGGGCTTCCATGCCTAAGGTGGGACTACAATTCACAATCGCCTGGCGATTGGCCCAAAGTCACCCAATGGGCTTTCATGCCTAAGGGGGGACTAGAACTCGCCGTCTCCTGGTGATTGGCTCATGCTTAAGGCAGAACTAGAACTCGCCGTCTCCTGATTTCTAGGCCAGTGCCTTCACCATTGGCTCTTTTGTATGTGTGTGTGTGTATGTGTATATGTGCGCGTGCGCAAATTGGAGAAATGGGTACGTGGTAGAGAACTCCTAGTATCCTTAAAGTCGATCGTAATTTTTTCAGGGCGTGGGAATCAAAGGGTGAAATAGACGCCTTAGGGCAGTGGTTCTCAACCTTTTAATGCCGTGACCCCAACCGGTCGTAAGTCGAGGACTACTCAACCGGTCGTAAGTCGAGGACTACACAACTGGTGCAGCACCATTTGCAGAATGGGACTTTTGGCGGGCTCAGCAGGGCAGAGACAGCCTGGACAATTCCTATTGGCTTTGGAAAGCCAATAGAATTAGACTGTATTCAAGAGAGTCTATTCTATTGGCTTTCAAAAGCCAATAGAATAAAAGGGAGTAGCACAGCTAAGGAAAAGGGGGGAAAAAATGGCGGACTGCGTTGTTTGGCGACCCCCGTGAAATGGTCGTTCGACCCCAAATGGGGTCCCGACCCACAGGTTGAGAACCACTGCCTTAGGGCCATATACGTTCAAATTCGCACTCAAATTCTCTGAAAAGACCCGAATCTGGGTTCCCCCTCGACTCTGACCGTCGGAAAGTGGCAAAAACCGGGGTCACGTGACCCCAGGACACCACAACCCTCATATAAATATCACCAAGCGTCCCGAATTCAGATGACGTGACCGTGAGGACGCTGCAAACGGTCGTGGGTGTGAAAAACAGTCACCAGGACCCTCCTTTTCGCTGCCGTTGTAACTTTGAAACCGTCACTAAACAAATAATTGTAAGTCCGGGACTATCTCTACTTGCGATTTCTGCTCTGAGCTTCTGTTGGCCTGGAAAATTCCTGGCCGAAGTCTCCTCTTTCAAACTGGTAAATGGGAAAAGCCGGTGTTAAAAAAAGCTGCCGTTTTCCACCTGTTCTGTCCCTGGGCCAGCCTTGCCTCAGTTTACCCTTCCTCTGATTTTTCGGGTCACAATTCTGCTACTGTTTCCTGGGGTCCAAAGGTCCTTCCGCTTTCGCAGTGAATGTTGAGTGAGAAGTTTTTTTTTTTTCTTCTCCCAGCCTTTCCTCGGCCTCGGATACACGGTGGGTCTGCCGGTCCGCATTATAAATACCTTGTCTTCCGCCTTCGGGGCACCTATAAATAGCACACACACACACACACACACACACACACACACACACACACACCCGTGGAGCATTTTTGGCAAAAACAAAACAAATTCTTGCCGACAAACAGAGCAATTAATTGTGTCTTATATCCTGGACGCGTTTCTTCCTGGGATCCTGTCCTCGGTTGACACATGCTTCCTTTCATGAATGCCATTATAGAAGTTTTTATTAAAAAAAGAAAAAGAAAAAGTGAAAAATAATCAGGGCCAAAAGCCACAAACCCACATGCCTAAGAGTTCTCTATTTCTCACTGTATTAAGTCATCTGCTTAATAACACAATATCCCCTTTAATAAATCAAGAACCATTAGTTATATATTGCCTGGGTTAATCAGTAAGTCAAACGTATTCATAGTATTTAATTTTCTTTTCCCTTTTGGATCTAATTTTTAAATCCTGAACCGATAAAACCCTTGTTTTCGACTGATTTCCAAATGTTTTAAATCTGATAATCGGAATTCCCCTTGTCTCAACATCTCCCTAAAGCAGCGGTTCTCAACCTGTGGGTCGCGACCCCATTTGGGGTCGAACGACCATTTCACGGGGGTCGCCAAACAATGCGATCCGCCATTTTTTTCATCAGCCGGCGCAGGGGGCGGCACCACGCATGCGCGCCGTGCAGGGGGCGCATGCGCGCCGTGCAGGGGGGGGCCATGCACGCGCACTGCGCAGGGGGCAGCGCCGCGCATGCGCGCCATGCAGGGGGTGCTGCCGCGCATGCGCGCCGCCTGCTTATGACCGGGGTCGCCGTATAAAAAGGTTGAGAACCACTGCCCTAAAGAGCTTGTATTTATTAACTGGGACAATTGTAGCGTAATCTTCCTTTTCTCTGACCTCACACCCTTCCCTTGGGTTGATCAACACCCAGCAGTAAATTAAACCAGGAGGCATCTGAAGAGCTTCTGGGAGGGAAGCAGACCAGAAAGGAAACTCAACGAGTCCAACATCCGTCTTTTCAGCCGAGAACTATGAGCGTCGTGCGGCCCTTGGCCACACATCTGGAAGGGGAAGTGGGGTCCTCGGCTGCCAAAAAGGCCAGGGTCCCAAAATAGACCCCGGTCTGGGCGTTCTGCCAGACAGGACGGAAGTCCTTCACCGTCCCAACTCCTTAGAGGACCATTGCGTCTGTCAACACACCTGTGCGATGTTTCCTGGTTTCGGCTCTTGGGGTAGGGACTTTGCCGGGACGTCAGCGGGGCCGGCTGGGATGAGGCTTGAGAAATGGGACGATCCGTCCAGCTTTCTCACGAGAAAGACGGGTCCCGTTGACCCGCCAGGGTGCGATTCGAAAAATTTAGGGGGCAAGTCAACCTACTGTAGCTTGCACCCAGCACTGGCAGAGACAGGGCTGTTCCTGCGCGGGCTTCCATCAACCCAACACTGGAAGTTTTCAAGAGGAGACTGGACAGCCATATTTGTCTGAAATGGTTTAGGGTTTCCTGCCTGAGCAGGGGTTTGGACTAGATGACCTCTAAGGTCCCTTCCAACTCTATTATTCTATTCCATTCCATTGTCTTATTCTATTCTATTCTATTCTATTCTATTCTATTCTATTCTATTCTATTCTATTCTATCCCATCCCATCCCATCCCATCCCATCCCATCCCATCCCATCCCATCCCATCCCATCATTATTCTATTCTATTCTATTCTATTCTATTCTATTCTATTCTATTCTATTCTATTCTATTCTATTCTATTCTATTCTATTCTATTCATCAATGAGAATAGAGCTGGAAGGGACCTTGGAGGTCTTCTAGTCCAGCCCCCCACTCAGCAGGAGAACCTATACCATTTCAGACCAGTGACTGTCTAGCCTCGTCTTAAAAACCTCCAGTGATGAAGCGCCCACAACTTCTGGTGGCAAGCTGTTCCACTGGTTAATTGTCCTCACTGTTTGGAAGTTTCTCCTTAATTCCAGGTTGCTTCTCTCCTTGATCCGTTTCCACCCATTGTTTCTTGTCCTGCCTTCTGGTGCTTTGGAAAATAAGTTGACCCCCTCCTCTTCTTTGGGGCAGCCCCTCAAATACTGGAATTCTGCTCTCATGGACCCCGTGCCCAATTCCTGCAGCCGTTCTTCATATATTTCCATTTCCAGTGAGCCCCGGGGGACACTGTGACTGGTCATAAATATGAGTCAGTTGCCAAGCATCTGGATTATGATCACGTGACCAGGGGAGGCTGCAATGGTCATAAATGTGAAAAATGGTCATAAGTCCCTTTTTTCGGTGCTGTTGGACTGAAGTACTATACTGTACTTTGAATCGTCACTAAACAAACAGTTGTAAGTCAAGGACTGTCTGTATTGATGAAGAGAGCATTGTGACACATTTGCTTGTCCCCCAAATTATTGGCAGGACACGTCTTTCCACGAGGTCCTTTAATCTGCTTCCCCTTTATGCTTCTTGCATAAATTAAGGGTTGATTCAGTGAGTGCAGAGACTCTTCTCCTGTCCTTCATAAGGAGCCAGTTGGCCTACTGGTTAAAGCAGTGGTTCTCAACCTTTTTAATGCCGCGACCCCCAACCGGTTGTAAGTCGAGAACTACTCAACAGGTCGTAAGTCGAGGACTACTCAACTGGTGCAGCACCGTTTGCAGAGTGGGACTTTTGGTGGGCTCAGCAGGGCAGAGTCAGCCTGGACAATTCCTATTGGCTTTGGAAAGCCAATAGAATTAGACTCTATTCAAGAGAGTCTATTCTATTGGCTTTCCAAAGCCAATAGAATAAAAGGGAGTAGCACAGCTAAGGAAAAGGGGAAAAAAAATGGCGGACTGCGTTGTTTGGCGACGCCCGTGAAATGGGTCGTTCGACCCCAAATGGGGTCCCGACCCACAGGTTGAGAACCACTGGGTTAAAGGAATCAGGCTAGAAAGCACGAGGCCATGAGTTCAAGTCTTACCTTAGCTGGGCAACTTTACGCCAGTCACTGGGAGACGGTGAATTTAGTCCTGCCTTAGGCATCGAAGCCAGTTGAGTGACTTTGGGCCAATCAACCAGGAGATGGTGAGTTCTAGTCCCACCTTAGGCATTGAAGGCAGCTGGGTGACTTTGGGCCAATCAACCAGGAGATGGTGAGTTCTAGTCCCGCCTTAGGCATGAAAGCCGGCTGGATGACTTTGGGCCAATCAACCAGGAGACAGTGAGTTCTAGTCCCGCCTTAGGCATCGAAGACAGGTGGGTGACTTTGGGCCAGTCCCTCTCTCTCAACCCAACTCACCTCACAAAGTTGTTGTGAGGAAAATAGGAGGAGGAGGAAGTTGTGTTGGATTTGTTTGCTGCCTTGAGTTATTTATAAAAAAAAACAATAAAGGTGGGATGGATGGATGGATGGATGGATATAGATAGATACAGATAGATAGATGGATATAGAGATAGAGATAGATAGATGATAGATAGACAGGTAGGTAGGTAGGTAGGTAGATAGATAGATAGATAGATAGATAGATAGATAGATAGATAGATAGATAGATAGATAGATAGATAGATAGATAGATAATAAATAATCATTCAGACAATTCCTCTGATTGAGGGTGGTCAGTAGCCCTCCATGTTGGCCCTGACGTTATAGATCTGATGATCTTGCTTCGATTCTCCATTGGTTTGGATGAGGCAGATCTCTTTCTCGGATCCACTTTGGTTTCCCCCTCTAACCCTCCCTCCCCCCTCCCTTCCCGTCGCAGCGAACGCAACTTTTGAACTGGGAGCGACGTGGATCCACGGTTCGAATGGAAATCCCGTCTATCATCTAGCAGAAGATAATGGCTTACTCGAAGAGACGACCGACGATGAGCGGAGCGTGGGTCGCATCAGCCTCTACTCCAGGAATGGGGTGGCCTATCACCTCACCAGCAGCGGGCAGAGGATCCCGAAAGACGTGGTTGAAGAATTCAGTGATTTATACAACGAGGTTTGTAGATCGAGGCTCTGGGAAAGCCCTTGCTGATCTCTGAAGGTCCTTTCTCCTTCCTTCCTTCCTTCCTTCCTTCCTTCCTTCCTTCCTTCCTTCCTTCCTTCCTTCCTTCCTTCCTTTCTTTCTCTTTCTCTCTTTTTCTTTTTGTCTTCCTTTCTCCCTCCCTCTCTCTCCTTCCTTCCTTCCTTCCTCTTTCTCTCTTTTTCTTTTTGTCTTCCTTTCTCCCTCCCTCCCTCCCTCCCTCTCCTTCCTTCCTTCCTTCCTTCCTTCCTTCCTTCCTTCCTTCCTTCCTTCCTTCCTCTTTCTTTCTTTCTTTCTTTCTTTCTTTCTTTCTTTCTTTCTTTCTTTCTTTCTTTCTTTCTTCTTTGTATCTTTCTCTCTCTTTATCTTTCTTTCTCCCTCCTTCCCTCCTTTCCTCTCTTTCTCTTTCCCTCCCTACCTCCTTCCTCTTTCTTTCTTTCTTTCTTTCTTTCTTTCTTTCTTTCTTTCTTTCTTTCTTTCTTTCTTCTTTGTATCTTTCTCTCTTTCTCTTTTTCTCTTTCTCCTTTCTTTCTTTCTTTCTTTCTTTCTTTCTTTCTTTCTTTCTTTCTTTCTTTCTTTCTTTCTTTCTTCTTTGTATCTTTCTCTCTTTCTCTTTCTTTCTTTCTTTCTTTCTTTCTTTCTTTCTTTCTTTCTTTCTTCCCCTCCACCCTCCCTCCCTCCTCCTTCTCTCTCTTTCTTTCTTTCTTTCTTTCTTTCTTTCTTTCTTTCTTTCTTTCTTTCTTTCTTCTTCTTGTATCTTTCTCTCTCTTTATCTTTCTTTCTCCCTCCTTCCCTCCTTCCCTCTCTTTCTCTTTCCCTCCCTACCTCCTTCCTCTTTCTTTCTTTCTTTCTTTCTTTCTTCTTTCTTTCTTTCTTTCTTTCTTTCTTTCTTCTTTGTATCTTTCTCTCTTTCTCTTTTTCTCTTTCTCTTTTTCTCTTTCTCCTTTCTTTCTTTCTTTCTTTCTTTCTTTCTTTCTTCCCCTCCACCCTCCCTCCCTCCTCCTTCTCTCTCTTTCTTCTTCTTTCTTTCTTTCTTTCTTTCTTTCTTTCTTTCTTTCTTTCTTTCTTTCTTTCTTTCTTTCTTTCTTTCTTTCTTTCTTTCTTTCTTTCTTTCTTTCTTTCTTTCTTTCTTCTGTCTCTATTTTTCTCCCTCCCTCTCTCCCTCTCATTCTCTCTCTTTCTGTCTCCTTCCCTCCCTTTTTGAAGAAACCAAGTTTTCCTTCTCTGACAAATCTAGACCAGTCTTTAAGGTTAAATTTAGGAAAGGCGAAAAAACAAACAAACAAACCCAACTTCCTTATGTAACGTCATCCAGTTGTTTTACTTATTTTATTTCAATTTCATTTATTGCCGATGAATGGGAAAAATAACCACTTTAGATAGCTTTGCAAGAAGGCTGGATCAGTTATCTGGCCTGGATTATCTGTGGCTTCCGGTAACAATGACCGTTTATCGTGGCTGGAGTGATAGAACCATTTCTTAAAGTCTGGCTTTGGGGAAGGAGCAATCTTTGCCCAGTTAATAAGATTGGTGACCTCTTTGTTGCCATATAGAAGATTACATGGGCCTCCTTATGTTTGGTGTTTGGGAGTAAATCACATGCAACATTTTTTTTTGCTCCTAAGGACCTTCATGGGGGATTCCCAGACTCCTTAGAGACTGTCAGCATTGTGTTGGCTTGTTCATTAGCGAGCTACATTCATTAATATCCTCTTACTCAGAGCATTCCTAGCATCATTTAAAAAGCTGGGAATTAGGATCAAGGTATTAATCAACGGTCTACAGTCCCTTCTCTGCTTTTGGGACGCTATGCCCGCCCTTTCAGATTGGTGTTTGAAAATCAGGGCTTTTGGTTTGTTCCAGACACCGGAAACCCAAAGGAAGTAAAACACCGGATTTATTTTATTTTGCTTGTCTTGCAAAAGTGGGATCTGCTTTCTTTCGGCAAGCTGCTTAGGAAGGCTTAAGCAACCTGGTGCTGCACAGAAGATTATATCAGATTTTTGCCATAATCAAAAGAGTGACTATTATTTTACAGGGAGAGAATCTCAAGGCTGGCAGGTGGGCAGGTAGTCCTCGACTTAACAATAGTAATAGTAGTAATAATAATAATAGTGGACGTGGCAGTGCCTGGAGACAGCAGAATAGACAAGAAAGAACTGGAGAAGATCACAAAATACAAAGACCCACAAATAGAAATAGAAAGACTGTGGCAAAAGCAAGCAAGGGTAGTACCAATAGTAATAGGCTCCTTGGGTGCAATCCCAAAACAACTGGAGCACCACTTGAACACCATTGGCATTGACAAATTCGCTATTAGTCAATTGCAAAAGGCGGCCTTATTAGGAACTGCTTCCATCCTGCGACGATACCTGTAATACCATCAAACATCCACATCTGCCTATCCCAGGTCCTGGGTAAGGACTCGATAGGTAGACAAAATGCCAAATCCAGTCTGAACATCTGGCTGACTGTGCGATGATCCATAATAATAATAATAATAAACTCCTTGGGTGCAATCCCAAAACAACTGGAGCACCATTTGAACACCATTGGCATTGACAAATTCGCTATTAGTCAATTGCAAAAGGCGGCCTTGCTAGGAACTGCTTCCATCCTGCGACAATACCTGTAATACCATCAAACATCCACATCTGCCTATCCCAGGTCCTGGGTAAGGACTCGATAGGTAGACAAAATGCCAAATCTGAACATCCGGCTGACTGTGCGATGATCCATAATAATAATAATAATAAAAAAAGTTGGAAAGGATCTTGGAGGTCATCTAGTCCAACCCCCTACTCAGGCAGGAAACTCTATACCATTTCAGACAAATGGCTGTCCAGTCTCTTCTTAAAAACTTCCAGTGTTGAAGCATTCACCGCTTCTGGAGGCAGGTTGTTCCACTGGTTAATTGTTCTCACCGTCAGGTTCATTTAGTTCCTTTAGTGTCCGTTCAAAGTCACAACGGCCCTGAAAAAAAAAAAGCGACTTAGGGCCATTTTTCACACAACTGTGGCGGCATTCCCACGGTCGCATGATCGAACTTAGTGAATGGCAGGCGTTTATGAGGATTGCCGTGCCTCAGGGTCACGTGATCACCAGCAAAATCAACAGGGAAGACAGATCCATGTCACAATTGTGTGACCCACTTCACAGCTGCCGGGATTCATTTTAAGAACCCTGGCAAGAAATTGCATAAGATGGCTGCAAACTCAGCACCCCAAACTTTCAGTCACAATCCCAAAGGTGCTTCCCCCCCCCCCAGGGGGCAACTGGACTTCTTTGTTTTTCGTTGAAGATGTTTCGCTTCTCAGCCAAGAAGCTTCTTCAGCTCTGACTGGATGGTGGGGTCCTGCCCTCAGGTGCTCTGGAGAATAGGTTGACCCTGAGCTCAAGTACTGGAAGATGCTACCATATCACCCCTAGTCCTTCTCTTTGTTAGACTAGACCAGGGGTCTTCAAACTTGGCCCCTTTATGATTTGTGGACTTCAATTCCCAGAATTCCTCAGCCAGGCATGCTGGCTGAGGAATTCTGGGAGTTGAAGTCCGCACATCATGAAGGGGCCATAGTTCCCCCACGTTGGCTGAGGAATTCTGGGAGTTGAAGTCCGCATGTCATGAAGGGGCCACAGTTCCCCCATGCTGGCTGAGGAATTCTGGGAGTTGAAGTCCACAAGTCATAAAAGGGCCAAGTTTGAAAACCCCTGGACTAGACCTACCGTTCAATTGTTCCTCCGGTGGTTTAGCCTCTAGACCCCTGATCTTCTTTGTTGCTTTTCTCTGCCCTCTTTCCAGAGACTTGGGTTCTTGCGCTTCTCTGTTCTATGCACCTTCTCTCCGTCTCAAAACAGGTCTACAACCTGGTGGAGAATGAATAAGATTGGCTTGAGATGGCAAAATTGCTCTCTTCTTCAGTCTGGTCCCTTCTAGATCGGTTGAGGTGAAAACCAACTGGAAGATCAAGAGACCAGACTGAGGAAGTCGGCAGTCAGGGTAAACCACTAAATAAATCAGTGGTCTTCAAACTTGCCCCTTTTATGAATGGTGGACTTCAACTCCCAGAATTCCTCAGTCAGGCATGCTGGCTGAGGAATTCTGGGAGTTGAAGTCCACCAGTCATCAAAGGGCCACGTTTGAAGACCCCTGCACTAAATACATCAAGAGGATGTAACGTATGTGAAAGATAAGAGTGTCCTCTAACGTTCTCTAACCTTCACCGCTTCCAGATATGTAGACTTCAACTCCCAGAATTCCCCAGCTAGCAGACCCACAGCTGAGAATTCTGGGAACTGGCCTCAACATTTGGAATTTGAATTTATGGGGTCAATATGGGCCTAATATATACCGGACGATTGTCAGGTTGGGAAGGAACGGCTTCCATCCGTGTTCTCTCATCAGGAGAAGAACATCCTAAATGAAATCTTGTCTTCTGATTCTTCTGGAGCAGGTGGCAAGTGGTGAGAGCTGCTTGGGTTCTTGAAGCTCTCTGCTCTTATGCACCTTCTCTCCCTCTCGAAACAGGTCTATAACCTGACTCAGGAGTTTTTCCAGAATGGTAAACCAGTCAATGCCGACAGCCAAAATAGCGTGGGGATCTTCACGCGAGATGTCGTGCGCAAACGCATCAAGGCCGATCCAGACGAGTCGGAGACGGTCAAGAAGCTGAAGCTTGCCATGATCCAACAATACCTGAAAGTAAGGAGGGGATGGGAGCCAATGGGGTTTCGCGGTTGAGGCGCCAGACTGAAAACGGAATGACAGAGTTGGAAGGGACCTTGAAGGTCTTCTAGTCCAACCCCCTGCTCAAGCAGGAGACCCGATACCAAGGGTCTTCAAACTTGGCTCTTTTATTACTTGTGGACTTCAACTCCCAGAATTCCTCAGCCAGGCATGCTGGCTGAGGAATTCTGGGAGTTGAAGTCCTCAAGTCACAAAAGGGCCGAGTTTGAAGACCGCTGCCTATACTGTTTCAGACAGGTTTTTGCCCAATCTCTTCTTGAACATCTCCAGTTATAGAGCAACCACAACTTCTGGAGGCAAGCTGTTCCACTGGTTAATTGTTCTCCTTATTTCTAGGTTGCTTCTTCTCCTTGATTAATTTCCATCCGTTGCTTCTTGTCCTGCCTTCAGGTGCTTTGGAGAATAGCTTGACTCCCTCTTCTTTGTGGAAGCCCCTTATATATTGGGACACTGCTATCACGACACCCGCTAGTCCTTCTTTTCACTAAACTAGACATTCCCTGAAACCAATGAGACTACAGCTCCCAGAATTCCCTCATATTTTATGATTGACAGCAGTTGTCTTGAGAGGGATGCAGTTTGCAGTCCAAACTTAAGTTCTCACATTGGTGAATGCTGTAGTATATATGATGTGGAGCTCAAAACTTGGTGGCCCGCCGTACATTCCTCATGCTTCAGGTTAGAAATATGGGCCATAACATCTCATAGAAGCATTGTGTCTGATGCCAACCCCTGGGCAGATGGTCAACTGTATTAGGTTGTTAAGAGGTAGTCTGGAATAGTGAATAAAGGCATGGAATCAGAAGTTGGGAGATGCTGAGGTCTGGTCATGTTTCCACCATGAAGCCAGCTGGGTGGCCTTGGACCCTATCTCAACCCTACAAGAAGAAGACCAGGGAAAAGCACTTCCAAATATGCTTCCAACAAAATGCAAGACTTGTCCAGGCAGTCACCAAGAGTCCAAACTGACCTGAAGCCATCACCACCCAAAAAAAAATACGGTGCTGGTGGAGAATGAATAGGATTGGCTTAAAATTTCGATCTTCTTCAATCTGGTCCCTTCTAGATCTGTTGAGATGAAAACCAGCTGGAAACTCGAGAGATCAGACTGAGGAGGGTCTGTGGTCAGGGTAAACCACTAAGTACATCAACAGGACGTAACGTATGTGAAAGATAAGAGTGTCCTCTAACGTTCTCTAACCTTCACAGCTGCCAGATGTGTGGACTTCAACTCCCAGAATTCCCCAGCTAGCAGACCCACAGCTGAGAATTCTGGGAACTGGCCTCAACATTTGGAAGTTGAACTTGTAGGGTTAACATTGGCCTAATATATACCGGACGATTGTCAGGTTGGGAAGGAACGGCTTCCATCCGTGTTCTCCCATCCGGAGAAGAACGTCCTAACGGAAATCTTGTCTTCTGATTCTTCTGGAGCAGGTGGAAAGTTGTGAGAGTAGTTCTCACAGCATGGATGAAGTCTCTCTCAGTGAATTTGGGGAGTGGACCGAGATCCCCGGAGCCCACCACATCATCCCTTGCGGCTTTATGAAAATCGTGGAGATCCTGTCCCGGTCTATCCCGGAGTCGGTCATCCATCTGAACAAGCCGGTCAAGTGTATCCACTGGAACCAGTCCATCAGCAAGGAGATCGAGCAAGTGGCTGACCACAACGAAGACCGCCTGGAAGACAACGCAGGGTACAGCGTCCTGCTGGAGTGTGAAGACTGCGAGTTCATCTTGGCCGACCACGTCATCGTGACGGTGTCTTTGGGGGTCCTGAAAAAGCGCCACGAAGACATGTTCTACCCGCCGTTGCCCGACGAGAAGGTGCTGGCTATCCAGAAGCTGGGCATTAGCACCACCGATAAGATCTTCCTGGAATTTGAGGCGCCCTTCTGGAGCCCGGAATGCAACAGCTTTCAGTTCGTCTGGGAAGACGAGGCCGAAGCCGAGAGCCTCACCTACCCGGAGGAACTCTGGTACAAGAAGATCTGCAGCTTTGACGTCCTCTACCCGCCAGAGCGTTACGGCCACGTCCTGAGCGGCTGGATCTGTGGCGAGGAGGCCCTCATCATGGAGAAGTACGACGACGAAACCGTCGCGGAGATCTGCACCGAGATGCTTCGCAAGTTTACAGGTCTGCGCTTCTTCCCGTTGGGGTGGAGAAGGTGGGAAGGACCAGGTGGTGGGGTGGAGAGCGATGCAGGGATGGGTTCTGCAGGTCCCCGTTGTGGCTCTCCCTGAACTTAATCACGGTGCGGAGCCGTGATTAGTCATGGGGCCAAGGCTTAGCTAGGTAGTTCCAAGGAGTCCCATGAGGAACTTCATCATTGTGGAGGAGCCACATCCCATTTATGGTGGGAGCAAGGCAGAGGTAGGTGCTTCCAAGGAGACTCATAAGGAACATCATTGTGGGAGGAGCCATGTCCCATTTATGGTGGGACCAAGGCAGATGTAGATGCTTCCAAGAAATCCCATGAGGAACTTCCTCATTTGGGAGGAGCCACGTCTCATTTATGGTGGGACCAAGGCAGATGTAGATGTTTCCAAGGAGTCCCATGAGGAACTTCCTCATTGTAGGAGGAGCCACGTCCCATTGATGGACCAAGGCAGATGTAGATGTTTCCACCTACATCTTCCTTGGTCAAGGAATGGGATGTACTTCTACCTACATTGGCCTACATCAGGGGTCCTCAAACCTGGCCACTTTATGACTTCTGGACTTCAACTCCCAGAATTCCCAAGCCAGCCAAGCTGGGAGTTGAAGTCCACAAGTCTTAAAGTGGCCAAGTCTGAGGACCCCTGGCCTACATCTCATGCTGGACTTTATTAGAAAAGGAACACTGAAGGGGACACTTCCTTCGAATTAAGCTTGAATCCTCGTAACTAGATGGAAAAATCAAGGATCTTTTCTTGGAATCACTATGGAAGGGATTGGTGATCCCTGTCACCTTCCGTTGTGTTGCTTGAACTTTGTAGTCTACTGAACAACTAGATTTTTGATGAAAGTTTGGTCTACACCAGGGGTAGGCAATCTTGGCTCTTTTATGACTCGTGGACTTCAACTCCCAGAATTCCTGAGCCAGCCATGCTGAGGGGAAAGGGAGAGGTTTCCAAGCTGAGCCATGCTGGCTCAGGAATTCTGGGAGTTGAAGTCCACGAGTCATAAAGCGGCCTAGGCCTAGGCCAGAGGTAGGCAACCTTGGCTCTTTTATGACTGGTGGACCAACTCCCAGAATTCCTGAGCCAGCCATGCTGAGGGGAAAGGGAGAGGTTTTCAAGCTGAGCCATGCTGGCTCAGGAATTCTGGGAGTTGAAGTCCACGAATCATGAAGGGGCCATAATTCCCTCATGCTGGCTCAGGAATTCTGATAGTTGAAGTCCACAAGTCATAAAAGAGCCTACCCCTGCCCTATACCAGCAGTAGGCAACCTTGGCTCTTTTATGACTTGTGGGCTTCAACTCCCAGAATTCCTGAGCCAGCCATGCTGAGGGGAAAGGGAGAGGTTTCCAAGCTGAGCCATGCTGGCTCAGGAATTCTGGGAGTTGAAGTCCACGAGTCAGAAAGCGGCCTAGGCCTAGGCCAGGGTTAGGCAACCTTGGCTCTTTTATGACTCGTGGACTTCAACTCCCAGAATTCCTGAGCCAGCCATGCTGAGGGGAAAGGGAGAGGTTTCCAAGCTGAGCCATGCTGGCTCAGGAATTCTGGGAGTTGAAGTCCACGAGTCAGAAAGCGGCCTAGGCCTAGGCCAGGGTTAGGCAACCTTGGCTCTTTTATGACTCGTGGACTTCAACTCCCAGAATTCCTGAGCCAGCCATGCTGAGGGGAAAGGGAGAGGTTTCCAAGCTGAGCCATGCTGGCTCAGGAATTCTGGGAGTTGAAGTCCACAAGTCTTAAAAGAGCTAAGGTGGCCTTCCTCTGGTCTACACATTTCAAAAGAAATCAAAAATGTACTCCTTGGTCATCTGTCCCACTCTCATCTCCTCCTCCAGTCATTTCTTAACGTGGTTTGAGGATGTCCAAACCACGTGAAGCTTTCAAGTTATTTACCAAAATTACAGACGATACGTGGCTTTGCAGATTAGAAATATGGGCGAATCATATGTTACACCTCAGTCATTACACCTCAGTCGTGTTGCTGAGGTGTATTTTCTGCTGATCCGTCTGTTTGCTTTTTAATTTGAAGATGCTGCCAGCAACTTTTCCCAAAGCAGAAAAACCAGTTTTAAGGAGAATTGTTTTGACTGGTTTCAGCTTGTGGTTTTTTTTTTTTTTCATTCTTCCACCTGGGCCTGACCGTAAATAAATGGTCAGGTAACTCTGCAACCGTCATCAGAACGAGCCGGATGCAAACTTTTTAATAATATTTATTTAACGGTGGACCCCAAATTCCCCTTGATTTTTTTTTTAAACTCCTGTCTGTTAAACCGGCTCTCCACAACCAAAACGTCATACTTGCTAGAATAATCTCTTTTTAATCAGTACAGATAGTCCTGGGCTTAACGGCCGCACTTGAGCCCCAAATTTCTGTTGTTAAGTGAGGCATTTGTTTTGCCCCACTTTACAACCTTTCCTGCCACGGTTGTTAAATGAATCGCTGCAGTTGTTAAGTCAGTAACCTGGTTGTTAAGTGAATCTGGCTTACTCATGGGCTTGGCTGGTCGGAAGGGCGCAAAACGGGGATCACGTGACTCAGGGACGCTACAACCGTCGTAAATGCGAGTCGTTTGCCAAGCCTTTAAATTAGGGTCACAATCTCCTTTTTTTTTTTCCCACTTTAGGGAATCCAGACATTCCGAAACCTCGGCGGATCCTTCGATCCTCTTGGGGTAGCAACCCCTATATCCGCGGCTCTTACTCCTACACGCAGGTAGGGTCGAGCGGAGCAGATGTGGAGAAACTTGCGAAACCCTTGCCTTACACAGAGAGTTCCAAAACAGTGGTAGGTATTAGCCCTGCTAGCACTGATGACGTTAGCTAGTTGGGTCATGAAACGTCCGGAGGAAAAGTACCAAGCTCAGAGAGCACCAAGGACCCCACAATCCTCCTCCTCCTCCTCCTCCTCCTCCCTGCAAATTCCCTCCCTTCTAGCCCTGATGACGTTAGCTAGTTGGGTCATGAAACGTCCGGAGGAAAAGTACCAAGCTCAGAGAGCACCAAGGACCCCACAAACATCCTCCTCCTCCTCCCTGCAAATTCCCTCCCTTCTAGCACTGATGATGTTAGCTAGTTGGGACATGAAACGTCCGCAAGAAAAGTACCAAGCTCAAAGAGCACCAAGGACCCCACAGTCGTCCTCCTCCTCCTCCTCCTCCTCTTCCTCCTCCTCCTCTCAGCAAACCTTACTGTTCTAGCATTGATGCTATTAGCTAGTTGGGTAATGAAATGTCTGCAAGAGAAGGGTAAACATAACAAGTATAAACATAAAAATATTAACAAAACAACAACATAGCTGAATATATCAGGCGCTATATAGAATATCATAGTTTTTATATATCTGTTTATTTATATCCTGCGTTTATTACTTTATACATAATTCAAGGCAGCAAACGTACTTCCGGTAATACTGCTTCCTCCCCCTATTTTCTTCACCACCACAACAACAACCCTGGGAGGTAGTTTGGGCTGCAAGAATAGCCCAAAGTCACCCAGCCGGCTTTTATGCCTAAGGTGGGACTAGAACTCACCATCTCCTGGTGATTGGCCCAAAGTCATCCAGCTGTCTTTCGTGACTAAGGCGGGACTAGAACTCACCGTCTCCTGGTGATTGGCCCAAAGTCACCCGGCTGGCTTTTGTGCCTAAGGCGGGACTAGAACTCACCGTCTCCTGGTGATTGGCCCAAAGTCATCCAACTGTCTTTCGTGCCTAAGGCAGGACTAGAACTCACCGTCTCCTGGTGATTGGCCCAGCCAGTCCACCCAGCCAGCTTTTATGCCTAAGGCAGCACTAGAACTCACAGCCTCCTGGTTTCCACCTTGTTGCTTTCACCAGTAAACCAGACTGGATCTTCTGACATATCTTTTGACTACGGAGGAATCGAGAACGTATAAATATTTTCTGAAGTTATTCCTGGTGTCCTTTTGGTTCCTGAAAGGCCGTGTGATAGAATTGCTTTGCGATGTGAAGTAATGTGATAGGAGGCAGGTAGTCCTCGGCTTACGACCACAACGGACCCCAAAATTTCTACGGCTGAGTGAGACACTTGTTAAGTGAGTCCTGCCCCCATTTTACGACCTCCCTCGCCACCGTTGTTAAGCCCTGCAGTTGTGAAGTTAGTAAAATGATTGTTAAGTGGCGTTGTCCGAAGGTCGCAAAAGCGGATCGCCTGACTCCAGGATATTGCGACCGTCGTAAGTGCGAGTCAGTCGCCAAGCCTCTGAATTTGGATCCCGCGGCCACGGGGAGGCTGCCACGGTCTTGAGTGTGAAAAAGGGTCCTAAGTTTCCCTCTTTTTCAGTGCCTTTAAATCAGACATGTCAAACACAAGGCCCGGGGGCTGGATGCGGCCTGCGACGTGGTTTCATGCGGCCCATGAAGCCATCCTGGAAACAGTGAGGGAACGGCCCCCGCTGCCTTGGCCGTAGCCCAGGCCGGCCGGGAGCCAATGTACAATTTTGTGGTGGCCATCTATGCTGAAACGCATTCAGTCTTAGCTCCACAAGGCCGTCCGGAAACAGCGAGGAACCAGCCCCTGCCGCGTCGCCCGTGCACCCTGGGTGTATGCTGGGGAGGGGTCACCCTTTGTGGGGAATGAAGAAATGCACCATCGCCTGGAAGTGGCCAGCAAATGGCCCTCGCCTGCTTCACCTATCCGGCTTGATGGGCTCTGCCCCGGTCCCCCCCCCCTTCTGCCAGAGACCCTCAGATCTGTCCCACTCCTGCCCAGGCCCCCACAGGCCCCCTTGATGCGAACGATGTAGAGCTGGCCACGCCCACCCAGTAGGCCACACCCACTCCATCCACACCCACCCAATAGGCCACACCCACCTTGGCCACACCCCCCCCCCAGGGCAACCGCAATGCTGATGCGGCCCTCAGTGAAATTGAGTTGGACACCCCTACTTTAAATGGACCGTCGTAATTCGATCCGTAGTGTTGTTAATTTGTGAAAAACGTTTCTTAAGTTCCTTCCCTCTTTCTTCTTCCTCCTCCGGCGGTCTCCCTCACCTGGGTCTCCAGCCTCTGCAGGTGATGTTTTCGGGCGAGGCGACACACAGGAAGTACTACTCCACTACCCATGGTGCTTTGCTGTCAGGCCAGAGAGAGGCGACCCGTCTGACCGAAATGTATCAAGATCTTCTCTCCTGCAAGAATTGAGACGGTCGGGGGACTGGCAGAAGACCTTTTCCACTCTGAATTCTTTTTTACTGTTGGGCATCTTAAACCAAAACTTTTTCTTTCTTTCTTTCTTTCTTTCTTTCTTTCTTTCTTTCTTTCTTTCTTTCTTTCTTTCTTTCTTTCTTTCTTTCTTTCTTTCTTTCTTTCTTTCTTTCTTTCTTTCTTTCTTTCTTTCTTTCTTTCTTTCTTTCTTTCCTTTTTTAAAAAAAAAACAACACGCTGATCCTAGAAACATTTTTATCTTTTTTATATTAAAAAAAAAATAGTCTTCGCGATTTTAATCCCTAGTGGGTGGACTGTAAAGTTTCTTTTCACCTTTCTTGTATCGTTAACAGGAAAGGGCGTGCCCCCTTCTGCCTGGGCAAACGTCGAATTCCTCGTGTCCGAGCTTTTTCTGACTTTATTTCTGGAGAGATTCTTCTTCCTTCCTTCCTTCCTTCCTTCCTTCCTTCCTTCCTTCCTTCCTTCCTTCCTTCCTTCCTTCCTTCCTTTCTCTTTCTTTCTTTCCTTCCTTCCTTCCCTCCCTCCCTCCCTCTCTCTCTCTCTCTCTCTCTCTCTCCCAGTATTGTAAGTGCCTTCTATAGTTCAATAAATGTTGCAATGGTTACCCTTTTCTGGTGTGTGGGCAGTTCATTGCCAGAAGCATGGTGACATTTCCTCCTCCTCCTCTTCCTCCTCTTTCTATTTCCTCTTCCTCCTTCCCCATCCCACCTTCTTCTCCTCCTCTATCTCTTCCTTCCATTTTCCTCCTCCTCCTTTTTCTATTTCCTCTTCCTCCTTCCTCATCCCACCTTCTTCTTCTCCTCACTAATCTCCTGGTGATTAGCCCAAAAGTTCTTCCCTAAAGCAGGACTAGAACTCACCACCTCCTGGTGATTGGCTCAAAGGTTCTTGCCTAAAGCAGGACTAGAATTCATCATCTCCTATGATTGGCCCAAAGTTACTCATCCAGCTTTCCTGCCTAAGACAGGACTAGAACTCACCCACTCCTGGTGATTGGCTTAAACGCTCTTACCTAAAGCAGGACTAGAACTCACCACCTGGTGATTGGCCAAAACATTCTTGCCTAAAGCAGGACTAGAACTCACCATCTCCTGGTGATTGGCCCAAAGTTACTCATCCAGCTTTCGTGCCTAAGACAGGACTAGAACTCACCCACTCCTGGTGATTGGCCCAAACGTTCTTGCCTAAAGCAGAACTAGAACTCACCACCTCCGGGTGATTGGCCGAAACTTTCTTGCCTAAAGCAGCATTAGGATTCACCGTCTCCTGATGATTGGGCCAAAGTCACCCATTCAGCTTTCCTGCCTAAGACAGGACTAGAACTCACCGTCTCCTGGTGATTGGCCCTAAGTTACCCAGCGGGCTGTCATGGCTGAGGTGTGGGACTAGAAATTGCTAGAAACTACAGAGTTTTGTTAGTTTGATAGTGGAGCACTTGTTTAGTCTGGGTTGTTTTTCTGTAGATGTGTTTCTAATTTTCCGTCATTTCCTCGGCTGAGGAGGATATCCAGGAAGGGTGGTGTGGTGTTGTTTTCTTCTTCCCTTGTGAATTTTATTCCTTTGAAGATGTTGTTGGTTTTGTCATGTGTCTTCCTTAGTTGTTTCTTTTTTTCTTTTTTAAATCATGACAAAGGTCAGAGCTGGGAAAACTAAGGCCCTTTTATGACTTGTGGACTTCAACTCCCAGAATTCCTGAGCTGCATGGCTGGCTGAGGAATTCTGGGAGTTGAAGTCCACAAGTCATAAAGGGGTCTTAGTTCCCCATGCTAGCTCAGGAATTCTGGGAATTGAAGTCCACAAGTCATAAGGGGGTCTTAGTTCCCATTCTGGCTGAGGAATTCTGGGAGTTGAAGTCCACACAAGTCATAAGGGGGGCCTTAGTTTCCCATGCTGGCTGAGGAATTCTGGGAGTTGAAGTCCAGAAGTCATAAGGGGGCCTTAGTTCCCCATGCTGGCTGAGGAATTATGGGAGTTGAAGTTCACAAGTCATAAAGGGGCCATAGTTCCCCATGCTGGCTGAGGAATTATGGGAGTTGAAGTTCACAAGTCATAAAGGGGCCATAGTTCCCCATGCTGGCTGAGGAATTCTGGGAGTTGAAGTCCAGAAGTCATAAGGGGGCCTTAGTTCCCCATGCTGGCTCAGGAATTCTGGGAGTTGAAGTCCACACAAGTCATAAAGGGACCTTAGTTCCCCATGCTGGCTCAGGAATTCTGGGAGTTGAAGTCCACACAAGTCATAAAGGGGCCTTAGTTCCCCATGATGGCTCAGGAATTCTGGGAATTGAAGTCCATAAGTCATAAAAAGGCTATAGTTCCCCACCCCTGGTCTATGTATATACCGGATCCCGTGCTTTGGTTCATCTACGTGGGAGTGCTATGATTTGTAGACACTGCCTTACTCTACAGTTTCTGCTATGAGTCCTGACACTGGTGGCCACACAATATAATTGCTAGTCTCAAAACACTTGGAGAAGGAAAAAAAAATAAGGGTTCTCCTTGCATCCCTTAATTTGGGCATCCACCTGCTTTACTTAGTCTAGTTTTTGTCTCCCAGATATAACATTATCTGACCTGTAGGTTCACTATGGGACAATCTGCCCTTCACGATGGGGTGTGGATTTCTCCTGCTGCCCTAAATTTAGCCATTGTTTACAGCCGGATCGTTTAAAATTAGACCTGTTTGGAAGTCGTGGGAGGAAGGGCTGCCGTTTGAAATAAATCCAGGATGGAAGAAATGCTTTCATAACTTTATCTTGTCAATCAGATGACCTGGAAACTAGAGCAGTTGTACAGCAACCACGCTGGGTGGTAGCATCAAACCCTTTATATCAGTGGTTCTCAACCTTTCTAATGCCGTGACCCCATAATACAGTTCCCCATGTTGTGGTGACCCCCAAGTGGCTGTGGCCCTAGTAGGACAGCTAGGGAAAAGGAAAAAAAATGGCGGACAGCGTGGTTTGGCGACCCCCGTGAAATGGTCGTTTGACAGGCTGAGAACCACTGCTTTATATGAAGATATTTCGGAAGCTAAGCAGCACCAGACTGGCGGTTTCTTTGGATGGGGCACCACCTGGAGAGTGGGACAAGAACTCACTGTCTCCTGGTGATTGGCCCAAAGTCACCCAGCTGTCTTTCATGCCTAAGGCGGGACTAGAATTCACTTTTTCCTGATTGATTGGCCCATAGTCACCCAGCTGCCTTCGATGCCTAAGGTGGGACTAGAACTCACTGTCTCCTGGTGATTGGCCCAAAGTCATCCAGCTGTCTTTCGTGCCTAAGGCGGGACTGGAACTCACCATCTCCGTGTTTCTAGCCTGATGCATTCACCGCTAGACCAAACTGGTCTTCAAGATTTGGCCATGATACATTGTTTTGCTTGTTATGTCTCGTTCTATGTCAGGATATCTTGCTGATTTTAGTCATTTCATTGAGTTTAATTAAATAGAATAGAACAGAATTGAATAGAAGAGAAAAGAAAATATGCAATACAATGGAACGAATAGAAAATATGCAATAGAATAGAATAGAACAGAATAGAACAGACAAACCTCTGCACCATTTGAGGAATAATCAAGAATGTTTAGTCTTCTTGCACTATAATAAATCGGTTATATTTTAAGACTTGTCTAATTCGCTTCCTTGAAGTCTTTTCACACAGAATTTTTTTGAATTCAAAAATGGGTAACTGCTGCCCTCTGGTGTTCACATCTATAACTGAAAAATCAGTATGTTCATTTATGGATGATTTTTTTTTTAAAAAAAAACACGTTCTCGACTCCAAGTGATTAGATCTGAGCTGCAAATACAGATCGTCCTCACCTTACCGCCACAATAGAGGCTAAAACCTCTGTCGCCAATTGATAGAGTTCTGCCCCATTTTCTGACATTCTTTGGCCACGGTTGGTAAGTGCATCACTGTGGTTGTGAAGTGAGTAACACCATTGTGAAGTGAATTGGGCTTCCCCGTTGATTTTGCCTGTCAGAAGATCACAAGAGGTCATGACGTGACCCCGGGATATTGCAGCCGTCATAAATACGAGTCAGTTGCCAAGCATCTTGAATTTTGATCACGTGACCCTGGGGAGGCGGCAATGGCCGTAAGTGTGAAAAGCAGTCGTCACTTTTTTTCAGTGCTGTTGTCACTCTGAACGGTCACTAAATGACCTGTTGTAAACGGAGGACTTATCCCTACTCAGAAAGCAATGAAGACAAATGGAAAACTTGAACACTTTAACCTTGCGCCCTCTAGTGGCCCTGTGGATGTTTGCAGCCAGATCTGCTAGCTGCCTCATTTTTCACACCAGGCTTAATGATTATTTATCATTAAGTTGGCGTCAGATTTTAATGGCCATCTGGAGAGAATAGCTTGACTCCCTCTTCTTTGGGGCAGCCCCTGAGATACTGGAAGACTGCTATCCTGTTCCCCCTCATCCTTCTCTTCATTAAACTAGACATTCCCAATCCCAGCAACCGTTCCTTATATGTTTTAGCCTCCAGTCCTCTAATCATCTTTGTTGCTCTTCTCTGCACTGTTTCTAGAGTCTCAACATCTTTTTTTACATCGTGGTGACCAAAACGGGATGCCAGATTCCCCGTGTGGCCTTAATAAACAAGGGGAAGGCTATGTAACTCTGGCCCTTGTTTGGAAGGCAGCACCTCAAAATTGTTGCACCGGAAAGTTTTAAATCAGCATTTTTCACAGATGTGCTGAGTGCAAGTTTGCTGGTACAAGAGAGTCCTCGACTTAACAACTGTTTGTTTAATGACCATTTGAAGTTACAACAGCATTGTGAAAAAGTGACGTAGGACCCTTTTTCACACTGAGGACCATTGCAGCATCCACCC
Source organism: Crotalus helleri (assembly GCA_024509115.1). Lineage (NCBI taxonomy): Eukaryota > Metazoa > Chordata > Lepidosauria > Squamata > Viperidae > Crotalus > Crotalus helleri. The sequence continues at coordinate 6,977,824 of JAKSXO010000025.1, read as the reverse complement.
CCCCCGATCAAGGAATCAAAATTCACGTGAACATTTTTCACACGGCCCTTGCAGCATCCTCCTCCTGGTCACGTGATCAACATTCAGATGCTTGGCAACTGACTCCTATTTATAATAATAATAGTAAAGTTGGAAGGGACCTTGGAGGTCATCTAGTCCAACCCCCTGCTCAGGCAGGAAACCCTATGCCAATTTGGACAAATGGCTGTCCAGTCTCTTCTTAAAAACTTCCAATGTTGGAGCAGTCACCGCTTCTGGAGGCAGGTTGTTTATGATGGTAGCACGTCTTGGGATCACGTGATCCCCTTTTTACGACTTCCTGACAAGCCAATTCCACCGGGAAGCCAGATTCGCTTAAGAACCATCTCCTTAACTTCACAGCTGACGTGATTCGCTTAACAAATTGTGTCAAGAAAAGTCGTAAAATGGGGCAAAACTCACTTAACCGCCGTGTCGCTTAGCCACAGAAATTTCGGGCTCCACTGCGGTCGTTAAGCCGAGGACCCCCCCCCGTGTTGAGGTAAACTACACATTTCTGTTTTGCGGGTTAAGTAGGAGAAGCCCAGAGCCATCCACAAAGGAAAAACCGACACCGTGTCAGAAAACAATGCACCGAACGAAGAATTGTGCATGTATTTGGTACAAAGAAACAATATATAATGTACATTTTTGTGTGGGAAAGCTGACAGGAAATCGACCCATCGGTTTTCCTCAGCGAATAAATACACTTGCAGGTTTTTTTTAAGGAGGAAGGGGCTGAAGAATCAGGCGTAGAATATCCAAAGGTCCGCTCAATGAAATGTACACCTATGTACACAGTTGTAAACAATAAAATAGAAAGGTTATAAAACATTGGCCTGACAGAAATGCAGAGGACGGCTTCGCTCTTCGGCCCAGATTTTAGAATTCCGCATTATATTTCTGAGGATCGGGTGTCCGTTTCTTATTTAACATAATATCGCCTTTCTCCAGCTCTGTCACGTCTGCATTTTTCGCCTGTAACTGAAGATAAAATCTCTACTTGGCCTGTTTTTCCCTTTTCCCCCCCAGAGGGGTGGAGAAATTCCTAGTGTCAAAGAGGCGAGTTTTTTGAACATGGGGAAACAACAACAAAAAAAGCTCGCCTCTTCACCAGTGCAAATTGCAGCATCTAGAGGATTTTGCAACACACATGTGAATTTAAGCCTTCTTTGCATTAGGACTTCACCCAGGCAGCCACAGGTCCTTTTGCACACCAACCCGTAAGTGTACAAATCAGCTGTTCATTCCTTAGATTCAGGATGCTTCAAAAATCATTCCTTAGATTCAGGATTCTTCACTTTACTTGTCATGTGGAGATTCTCCGTCACCCTGGTCATGGTTGTCCCAAAAATGCGTTTTCAGGAGGCAACTGGACTTTCTTGTTTTTCTCTGAAGATATTTCGCTTCTCATCCCAGAAGCTTCTTCAGTTCTGATTGGATGGTGGAGAATGGAAGGATTTATACTCCTTGTCGACCGCTGGTCATTTGCAATTCTTTCAGAGAGTCGTTGAGGCCACTTGGAGGTTTATCTGTGTTGGAGAGATACAAAATTATCTATCTCCTGTCTATAACACAATCCTTTCAGCAGTTCCAAGATGGCTCCACACCCATTTGCACCACTCAAGTGACCCTGAGGACACAGGTAAACCTCCCAGTGGCCTCAACGGCTCTCTAAAAGAATGCAAATGAGTATAAATCTGTCTGCAAGGAGTATAAATCTTTCCATTCCCCACCATCCAGTCAGAGCTGAAGAAGCTTCTGGGATAAGGAGTGAAATGTCTTCAAAGAAATACAAGCAAGTCCAGTCGTGAAAAAGCATCTTTGGGATTCAATTCACTTTTTTTCACCATAGCCTGACTGCATCAATTCACATTGCTGTGGTTTGTTGACAATGCTGCTCATACATATATCAGGGGACAAATTTTTCAACATGAGCTCAACACTCCCGCATCACACCCCCAACAAATATGCACAATTGGGGGTCCTGCAGCTGCTTGCAAAGTGCGAAACCCTTTCAAATAACTCTAACCAAACATGCCCTAGGTTGACATTTTCAGGATAACAGAACAAGGAAACGAACAATTACAGGAAGAATATGCATTATCCATAGAACTGAATCCATGATAATTCACTTTTACATTAATTGCGGTTTGGCACTAGGCCAGGGGTCTTCAAACTTGGCCCTTTTATGACTCGTGGACTTCAACTCCCAGAATTCCTGAGCCAGCCATGCTGAGGGGAAAGGGAGAGGTTTCCAAGCTGAGTCATGCTGGCTCAGGAATTCTGGGAGTTGAAGTCCACAAGTCATAAAGCAGCCTAGGCCTAGGCCAGAGATAGGCAACCTTGGCTTTTATGACTCGTGGACTTCAACTCCCAAAATTCCTGAGCCAGCATGGGGGAACTATGGCCCTTTTATGACTCGTGGACTTCAACTCCCAGAATTCCTAAGCCAGCACGGCTCAGCTTGGAAACCTCCCCCTTTCCCCTCAGCATGGTTGGCTCGGGAATTCTGGGAGTTGAAATCCACGAGTCATAAAAGAGCCAAGGTTGCCTACCCCTGGCCTAGGGCTACCCACTCTTCCTCTAGGCCAGGAGTCTTCAAATTTGGCCCTTTTATGACTTGCGGACTTCAACTCCCAGCCTGGCTGAGGAATTCTGGGAGTTGAAGTCCACAAGTCATAAAAGGGCCAAGTTTGAAGGCCCTGCTCTAGGCCAAGGGTTCTCCAAATATGGCAACTTTTAAGACTGGTGGACTTCAACCACCTACAATTCCAAAATCGAAGACTGGTGGACTTCCACTCCCAGAATTCACGGCTGGCTGAGGAATTCTGGGCGTTGAAGTCCACAAGTTTTAAAGTTGCCAAGTTTACTAGAGATGGGAGGCCTGGAAAAAAAAAATGGAAAAATTGGGGGAAAAAAGAGATTTTTTTCCTGATTTTTTCCAAAACTGTTTTTTTCCCCTCAGAATTTTTTTTTTTAAAAAAAAAGGAGCGTGGAAGATGTTCTTTTCCAATGATAAATAATACATCAGTGACATCATGGTATTCAAAACTATATAATGTGAAGGCCTTAAGGACAGATTTCTTAAAAGTCTTAAATGATTGCAAGTTCTCTCAGCTGCAGACAAGCCAATCCTGGAATACAATTCACGTTAACACTGTGTTTCTCAATGCAGTTCTCAAAGAAGACAAATATGCATTTGTGACACTACTGGACACTGCAGTTTAGTTTGCTTGTGTACCTCTTAACTATTGAGCTCTCCAGCATCCCATTCAAAGGTGACACCATGTCTCTTGGGCTCAAAAAGTTAAAATCACTGCATGATCCGTGGATTTACCAAACCCAAACACGCTCATTTTATTTAAGTCTTCACCTGAGCAATTACAATCACCTCCTGGTTCCTGCCGTTTGATGACCTAACCCAGAGGTAGGCAACCTTGGCTCTTTTATGATTTGTGGACTTCAACTCCCAGAATTCCTGAGCCAACATGGCTCAACTTGGAAACCTCTGCCTTTCCCCTCAGCATGGCTGGCTCAGGAATTCTGGGAGATGAAGTCCATGAGTCAGAAAAGAGCCAAGGTTGCCTACCCCTGACCTAACCCCAAAGGGAAATGTTGAGACAGATGGTTGATTTAGGAAATACTGGATTTAAGGAAAAAAACTGTCCACCAAGCTGAGTTTAAGTGCAATGAAATATATTTTTCTTTTCTTTCTTTCTTCTTTCTATGAGAACGAAGCTTGGTACTTCATGGCCCCAGATGCTGGTTCTAGGGAAATTGGAATAAGGGCTGCAGGGAAAATGGGAGGGATTATATTTGGCTCTCTTTGGCTCTCTCTTTCATTTGAAAATTCTAAAGTTGCACAAAGCAGCATGGAGGGGAATGGTGCATTTGGAACAGTGGGGGATTCTGGCTGGGGAATTCTGGGAGTTGAAGTCCACCCGTCTTAAAGTTGCCAAAATTGGGGGGGGGGGAAACCCCTGATTTAGAAGATTGCAGAAGGGCTTTTCTTAAAAGTGCTTCACAAAATTTGACCGAGTTATAATTAAGTCTTTGTGTCAATGTTATTGTCCCTTTTCTCAAAGTTAGACAGTCAAGTAGCCAAGTTCGGCCCCTGATTTGGGGGTCTCGTGCCGGGCCTGAAAACAGATACCCAATTTATTATAAGTCGTTGAATTCTGAATTGTGGATTTTGTCCAGAATGATAGAGGATCCCCTGTCTGAGCAAGGGGTTGGACTAGAAGACCTCCAAGGTCCCTTTGATTCTATTATTCCGCATTTATTTTTTATTATGTGGGATAGTTAGGAATCCTTGTGCCAAATCACTTGGCAAAGTACAAGGTCCATAGATTTGAGTGAGTTCCTGTTCTAGTACAAGTGGAATATTTTTGGGGACAATTATTTTGGGCTAACTTAGAGCTGACAGTTCCAGGACACCTAGTACTTTAAATAAAGTACAAATAATTACTTCAATCAGTTATTAACTTGGCTTCCCCCATCCGTGGCTGTACGGCAGATTCTGGCTTACTGTTTTGTCTGTTTTTTTTTAATTAACTTAATGCATTGATGAAGTCAGTTGTGACCTAGGAAATCACACCAAAGAGGAACTGTTTTATAGTTGATTTTCCTTCCCCTAATGCAGTGATTTTCAACTGTGAAGAATTCCTCAGCCAGCATTCTGGACAAGCAAAGTTGACGTAACAACCACGTTACTAATTTAACAGGGGCAGTGATTTACTGAATGACAGGGGCGAGGAAAGTGGTCAAATGGGGCAAAATTCCCTTCACAACTGCCTCGCTGAGCAATCGAAATTTGAGCCTCAACTGTCGTTAAGTTGAAGATTATCTGTACTTATCCTTCTCAACATGGTGGCCAACTGGCCTTCTTTAGATAACTGCGACTCCATTTGCAACCAGGGTTATGATAGACTGCTCTTTACTCTTTGGAGACCAGGGTATGTAGACCCACAGAAGAGAACATTTCGTAGTTCAGGGTTGAACTATGGGGGTCCTTGGTGCTCTCTGAACGGGGTGCTTTTCTTGCAGACCTCTCATGACCCAACTAGGTAACATCATCAATGCTAGAAAGGAGAACAGAGAGAGAAACCTAACCCCCTTCTAGCACTGATGATGTTACCTAGTTGGTTCATGAAACGTTTGCAACAAATCCACCCAGCTCAGACAGCACCAAGGACCCCACGGTCCTCCTCCTCCTCCTCCTCCTCCCCCCCAAACCCCACACCCATCTAGCACGGATGATGTTACCTACTTGGGTCATGAAACGTCTGCAAGAGAACCACCCAGCTCAAAGAGCACCAGGGACCCCACAGTCCGCCTCTTCCTCCTTCCAGCAAATTCCCTCCCTTCTAGCACTGATGATGTTACCTAGTTGGGTCATGAAATGTCTGCAAGAAAACCACCCAGCTCAGAGAGCACCAAGCTCCCCAAAAAGTTATGCGGTGTCTTCTGAATGCAAAGCAACGGGGGTATAACTACCTTGGTTAGTCTACTTGTCTCACTCATGGAGTGCATCCACCTTTGTCAACCAACCACTTATAAGATGGAGACCAACCAAACTGAATCCAGAAAAAAGCCGAGCGGGTCCCCCTTAGTGTCAAATATCCGTCTCTTTGAGCCCACAAGACTCCGAGTCGGTCAGATCGTCGTACATGTGGTAGTCGATGCATTCCAAGAACTCATTGGGGATGCCGATGGACACCGACTCCACCTCCGTTTTGAAGGAGGCCGCCATGCCGCCTCTGAGGGAGCTGCCGCGCATTTTGTGGGAGAGACTGTTCATTTTCTCTTTCAGCTGGACGGTGGGCTTGTGGAACGGAGAGAATATCCTCCACCTCTTCAAGTTCAGAGTCCTTCTCCTGCTCGATTGTTCCAAGCTGCTGGAGTTCAATATGAAGGAGCCGTTGAGGGTGGAGATCTTGGATCGGGGCTCCCTCTCCGAGTCTTGGCTACAGCCGTTGACGGAGGCCCCTCGCCAAGGGTTGTCATAAACCCTCCAGATGGGCCTCCTCCGACGACACTGGCACTTCAGCAGGCGGATGAACGCTCTTTTGAACTCTTTGCTGGAGCAGGGGTAGATGATGGGGTTCACGCAGCTGTTGAAGTAGCCCAGCCAGAAGATAATCTTGAAGGCCATTCCTGAGGGCTTCAGGGAAGGGAAGAAGGAACCTGAAAACAAGATGGAAGAAGACTTGAGAAAGGGTCTTGCTAGGACAAAGCAGGAGCTCCATACCTTTCATGAACGGGAGCTGGGATTGAGCGCTGAGCTCCATACCTGTCACGAACAGGAGCTGGGATTGAGCGCTGAGCTCCATACCTGTCATGAACAGGAGCTGGGATTGAGCGCTGAGCTCCATACCTGTCATGAACGGGAGTTGGGATTGAGTGCTGAGCTCCATACCTTTCATGAACAAGAGCTGGGATTGAGCGCTGAGCTCCATACCTGTCATGAACAGGAGCTGGGATTGAGCGCTGAGCTCCATACCTGTCATGAACAGGAGCTGGGATTGAGCGCTGAGCTCCATACCTGTCATGAACAGGAGCTGGGTTTGAGCGCTGAGCCCTATACCTTGTATGAACAGGAGCTGGGATTGAGCGCTGAGCTCCATACCTGTCATGAACAGGAGCTGGGGTTGAGCTGTGGGAAGTTTTGTATCAAAATATAGTTTATTCTTTATGTTCTCTCCATCTCCCCTTAAACGTTAACAGAATCCACCATAGATTGAGAACGAGCATCTCTGCTAGATAATTGACAACTGAGCTGAAGCTAAGTTAATCAAGTAAAAATAGTCAACGGGAGAAATCTTTTACTTAAACTTCCTTAAGCATCCAAATAAGTTACCCAGATGTAATCCACATATCAAAGGAGAAGGTCTGTAAACAGAAATAGAGTTAATTAAACAGAGCTGCTTGTTCACAAGAGAATAAGCATCATAGATGACATGTACACACCCATGCCCTTCAAATATTACTCTAGAGCAGGGGTCCTCAACCGTGGCAACTTTAAGACTGGCTGAGGAATTCTGGGAGTTGAAGTCCACAGGTCTTAAAGTTGCCAAGGTTGAGGACCCCTGCTCTAGAGGTAGGCAACCTTGGTTCTTTTATGACTCGTGGACTTCAACTCCCAGAATTCCTGAGCCAGTATGGCTCAGCTTGGAACCTCTCCCTTTCCCCTCAGCATGGCTGGCTCAGGAATTCTGGGAGTTGAAGTCCACGAATCATAAAAGAGCCAAGGTTGCCTACTCTGGTCTGGGCCTAGGCCGTTTTATGACTCATGGACTTCAACTCCCAGAATTCCTGAGTCAGCATGGCTAAGCATAGAAACCTCTCCCTTTCCCTTCAGCATGGTTAGCTCAGGAATTCTGGGAGTTGAAGTCCACGAGTCATAAAAGAGCCAAGATGGCCTATCTCTGGCCTAGGCCTAGGCTGCTTTATGACTCGTGGACTTCAACTCCCAGAATTCCTGAGTCAGAATGGCTAAGCATGGAAACCTCTCCCTTTCCCTTCAGCATGGCTGGCTCAGGAATTCTGGGAGTTGAAGTCCACAAGTCATAAAGGAGCCGTAGTTCCCCATGTTGGTTCAGGAATTCTGGGAGTTGAAGTCCAGAAGTTATAAAGGGGCCAGAGTTCCCTATGCTGGCTCAGGAATTCTGGGAGTTGAAGTCCACGAGTCATAAAAGAGTCGAGGTTGCCTACCCCTGCGGCCTAGAATCAGCACGTGTACATTTCCACAATCAGGACAAGCTCCCCTATAAAACAGTGTCTCTGCACCCCATGTTCTCTGTAGCTGCCCTCAAGGCAAACCTCTTTGCTTTTGGGAATAAATAATTTTCCTTTCCTCAAAGCTGTCTGGATTTCATTTGTATTTATTGTTGGGCGATCCTGTTTTGAATTCGACCCCCAAATTGGACCCCCAGATTATTCTGACAATACACAACTGCAACAGCAGTGAATTTTGCTGGTCAGAAGGCTGCAAAATTGACCACATGGTCCTGGGACACCGCAACCGTCTTAAAAAAAAAAAAAGAAAAACAAGAAAGTCCAGTTGTCTTTTGAAAAAAGCACCTTTGGGGTTGTTACTGAAAGTTTGGGATGCTGAGTTTGGACCCATTTTACAATATTTCTTGAGACGGTTCTTAAGTGAATCCCTGCAGCTGTTAAATTTGCTTCACTCCTTGCAGACAGCTGGTCATCTGCCTTCTTTTAGAGAGTTGTTGAGGCCATTTGGAGGATTACCTGTGTCCTCAGGGTCACCTGAGCGGTGCAAAATTATTTTATAAGCCAGTGGTTCTCAACCTGTGGGTCGGGACCCCATTTGGGGTCGAACGACCATTTCACGGGGGTCGCCAAACAACGCAGTCCGCCATTTTTTCCCCCTTTTCCTTAGCTGTGCTACTCCCTTTTATTCTATTGGCTTTTGAAAGCCAATAGAATAGACTCTCTTGAATAGAGTCTAATTCTATTGGCTTTCAAAAGCCAATAGGAATTGTCCAGGCTGTCTCTGCCCTGCTGAGCCCGCCAAAAGTCCCATTCTGCAAACGGTGCTGCACCAGTTGAGTAGTCCTCAACTTACGACCGGTTGGGAGTCCCGGCATTAAAAAGGTTGAGAACCACTGTTATAAGCCATTCCAGATTTCTATCTAAAAATGATCCAAAGTGTAATGCTGCTCTCTTCCAGCAGGGGGCTCCCTTGCCCTCTTCCAAGCTGCAGGACTATTGCCCTGAGGAATTCTAAGAATAACTTTCTGAGTCAGCCTGAATGCCTTTTAATTTTAGATGAATCATGACTCTTGCGTGACTGTATTATTAATTCATATAATGGGTATAAAGCCGGTGCTAGCGAGGTATCCGAGCTAAATCCGAGTGTCAAAGAGGCTTGAAAGGGATCGGTTTTTATTAGAGGCCCCAAAGCTTCCAAAGCAAGAAGGGAAAACAGGTGGTCATCCCTATAATACTTTTATTATTTTTATTATTTCATGTTAAAGCTCTAGAACGCAGTACAGGGAGTTGAAATCTATCCATCTGAAAGAAGCCAAGATTGAGAAACATTGATCTAGGGATGCAACTGGCTTATAAGCTTCATCAATAGAATAGAATAGAATAGAATAGAATAGAATAGAATAGAATAGAATAGAATAGAGAATAAGAAATAATTAGAATAGGAAATAATGAATAATGAATAAAGAACAGAACAGAATAGAATAGAATGAAATGGAATGGAATGGAATAGAATAGAATAGAATAGAACAGAACAGAACAGAATACAGGATATAGAATAGAATAGAACAAAATACAGGATATAGAATAGAATGCAGAATAGAATAGAATACAGAGTAGAGTATAGAATATAGAGATAATATAGTATAGTATAGTATAGTATAGTATAGTATAGTATAGTATAGCGTAGTAGAGTAGAGTAGAGTAGAGTAGAATAGAATAGGAGCTGGAAGGGACCTTGGAGGTCTTCTAGTCCAGCCCCCTGCTCAAGCAGGAGAACCTATACCATCTCAGATTGGTGAATGTCCAGTCTCCTCTTAAAAATCTCCAGTGATAGAGCGCCCACGATTTCTGGTGGCAAGCTGTTCCACTGTTTGATTGTTCTCACTGTCAGGAAGTTTCTCCTTAGTTCTAGTTTGCGTCTTCTCCTGCCTTCAGGTGCTTTGGAGAATAGCTTGACTCCCTCTTCTTTGGGGCAGCCCCTGAGATACTGGAAGACTGCTATCATGTCACCCTTAGTCCTTCTCTTCTGAATCTTTACAGAATAATAGAGTTGGAAGGGACCTTGGAGGTCATCTAGTCCAACCCCCTGCTCAAGCAGGAGACTCTATGCCCTTTTAGACAAATGGCTGTCCAGTCTCCTTTTGAAAACCTCCAATGATGGAGCACCCACAATTTCTGGAGACAAGCCGTTCCACGGATTAATTGTTCTCCCTGACAGGAAATTTCTCCTTAATTCTATTAATTTTGAATTCTTAAGCTTCCTTTCACACTGGCTGCCAACAATGGAGACTATAATGCAATCTCCTCTTTTCTGAGGAAAAGATTTTTCCCTCATTCTGACTCCGGCACTGGAAAAGGCCAAAATGGAGCTGAATTTTCTCTCTCCTCACCCGTCTGTCTCTCTTGTGTAGCTTGCAAGGAGTTTATTGCTCTAATAATTTATTTTTATTCCTGGAAGGAACAGAAACAGGCCCGAGCCCGTCCAAGCCACGCTCACCCTGAGCAGCGTATCCCGCCTTTTAAACACAATTAAAAACAAAAACAAAACATAAAATACACATGGCAACTCAAAAAGCAGGAACCAACGTTCGTAAAGAAACACGGGTCTTCCTGGACTTACGACCATTTGTTTAGTGACGGTTCAACATTACAAGGGCCCTGAAAAAGTGAGGTTTTTCCCACAGTCCTCGCATTTACGACCAAAGTCTTCACACTTACGACTGTTGCAGCATCCCCACGGTCGCAGGATCAAAATTCGGGTGCTTGGCGCCCAGCGTGTATTGACGAGAGGATTGCAGCACCTCGGGGGGGGGGGTTTTTCCTGTGATCTACGACAGCCGGTTTCCGACGAGCAAAGTCAACGGGGGAAGCCAGATTCGCTTAATGACTATGTGATTCGCTTAATGACCCCTCCCCATCTGGCCAAAACCACTGACCCTTTGCAGCCTCCTTTCTCACCACCTTGAGGTGAGGTCCATTTCTTGGATCCACCTCACAAGCGGCTGAAGAAAAAAGAATGGAAGCCCACCAGAAACAAGGGGGGCAATAATAATAAATAAATCACTTTTTTTTTCTGCTGTGGCCATGCTCCCTCCCCAGACCCATTTCTCCCCCCCACAGGGGAAACACACACACACATCAGTGGGTCCAGCCAAATTATCCTTCTGCTCCACCGCTTCACAATGCTTCTGTGTTTGGCTAAGAGTGATCTGTTACACAACAAAAATGAAGATTTTATTCATTCTGCAACTCCCGGTTTGGCCAAAGCCAGGATTCCTGCCTCTGTGTGTGTGTGTGTGTGTGTGTGTGTGTGTGTGTGTGTGTTCGAGTGGGCATGTCCGTCATTGTGGTGCAGAAAAGACTGCGCACGGACGGATTATTTCCACACTGCAAAATGCAAGGGCTGAAGTTTGCGGCTGTAACACACCGCGGACTACACAACTCACAACGGGGAGATGTTTGTCTCTGTCCTTCTCATTTTTTAAAAAAGTATGAGTAGTCTTCGACTTACAACGGTTCAATTTAGTGACCCTTAGTTACAACGGCACTGATAAAAGCAACTTACTTTTTCTCACGCTCACGACCGTTGCAGCCTCCCCGTTGGTCACGGGATCAAAAGTGAAACGCTTGGCAACCGACTCCTATTTATGACGGTTGCAGCAGCATCCCGGGATCACGTGATCCCTTTTTTGGGTGACCCTCTGACCGGCAAAGTGGGAACCCAGATGCCCTTAACCACCGTGTCACTAAATTAACAAATGCAGCAATTTACTTAACCAACTGCAGCGAGAAAAGTCGTAAAACAGGGCAAAATCCACTCAACAGCCGTCTTGCTTAGCGATGCAAATTTGGGGCTCTATCGTGGTCGTAAACTGAGGATCGTGGGTAACATCCAAAGCGATTCAGCAGACAAATTGGCTTTGGAATCTGTGTGGGCCAGAGGGAGCCATTAAAACTTTGCAGCAGATTAAAATTATCTGCCAGCGAAGCGTGGCGGGTGATATTTATGATGTGCTAAGTGAGTTCCGGTAGCTGGTAGCTACGTTGCGGCAGTGTTAAAACCGCAACTTGACGGCTCTCTGGGGTTTCTCACCTGGGCCCCAATTTGGCCCCGTTGCAAGAATTTCGACGGTTTTTTTCCCCCAACACAAGCAATGCCACTAAAAGCCTGGTTTTAACCACCATGAACTGGGATGCAAACCAAGATAGCAGTTCCGGTTAGTTTTTCTTAAAACCAAGACAAAACGAAAGCGAGACATTTTTTTCCCCAACCCCTGATTCCTGCCAGCTTTTCTCTTTTCATCCTGGCTTTTCCCAAAACAAGACTCTCTTTCAAAGGTTTCGAAGCGAGCAAGCAAGGAATCGCGGGATGTTCAAAAAGGCTGGGTCCCTTCGGAATATTTGCAGCTACAAAAGTCCCCATTTTCAGCGGATTTTAGAAAATTCATTTCCCTGGCGTTGAAGAACGGTTTCCAGTCTGTAATGCCCATCCCTTCCTTCAAAGATGGAACAGATTCAAGGTGAGTTGTGGCTTTAGTTTTTTGCCCTGTCTGGATTAATCGTAACCATAGTCAGTTGGCTCAACTGGTTAAGACTCCAGACTAGAAAGCAGGAGATGGTGAGTTCTAGTTCTGGCTAAGCCACGAAAGCTAGCTAGGTGACTTTGGGCCAATCACCAGGAGACAGTGAGTTCTAGTTCTGCCTTAGCTTTCATGCGGGCTGGGTGACTTTAGAGCCGATCACCAGGAGATAGTGAGTTCTAGTTCTGCCTTAGCTTTCATGCGGGCTGGGTGACTTTAGAGCCGATCACCAGGAGACAGTGAGTTCTAGTTCTGCCTAAGCCACGAAAGCTAGCTAGGTGACTTTGGGCCAATCACCAGGAGACAATGAGTTCTAGTTCTGCCTTAGGTTTCATGCGGGCTGGGTGACTTCAAGCCAATCACCAGGAGACGGTAAGTTCTAGTTCTGCCTTAGCTTTCATGCGGGCTGGGTGACTTTAGAGCCGATCACCAGGAGACAGTGAGTTCTAGTTCTGCCTAAGCCACGAAAGCTAGCTAGGTGACTTTGGGCCAATCACCAGGAGACAGTGAGTTCTAGTTCTGCCTTAGGTTTCATGCGGGCTGGGTGACTTCAAGCCAATCACCAGGAGACGGTAAGTTCTAGTTCTGCCTTAGCTTTCATGCGGGCTGGGTGACTTTAGAGCCGATCACCAGGAGACAGTGAGTTCTAGTTCTGCCTAAGCCACGAAAGCTAGCTAGGTGACTTTGGGCCAATCACCAGGAGACAATGAGTTCTAGTTCTGCCTTAGGTTTCATGCGGGCTGGGTGACTTCAAGCCAATCACCAGGAGACGGTAAGTTCTAGTTTTGCCTTAGCTTTCATGCGGGCTGGGTGACTTTAGAGCCGATCACCAGGAGACAGTGAGTTCTAGTTCTGCCTTAGCTTTCATGCTGGCTGGGTGAATTGGAGCCAATCACCAGGAGACAGTGAGTTCTAGTTCTGCTTAAGCCATGAAAGCTAGCTAGGGAGGGAGAGGGAGGGAGAGAGAGAGGGAGAGAGAGGGAGGGAGAGAAAGGGAGAGAGGGGGGAAGAGGGAGAGAGAGGGAGGGATGGTGAATGGGAGGGAGGGAGAGGGAGGGGCGGGCAAAAGGAGATGGAGGGGGAAAAAAGAGAGAGAGAATGGAAGAGAGAGGGAGTGGGAGAAGGACAGAGAGTGGGAGGGAGAGAAAGAGGGAGGGTGGGAGGGAGGGAAAGGGAGTAGAGGGAGGGAAGGAGAGGGAAGGAGAGGGGGAGAAAGAGAGGGAGGGAGGAGAGAGAGAGGGAGGGAGAGAGAAGGAGAGGGAGATGGAAAGAGAGAGGAAGAGAGAGGGAAGGAGAGAGAGAAGGAGAAAGCAAGAGAAGGGGAGGAAGGAAGGGAGGGAGGGAGGGAGGGAGGGAGGGAGAGAGAGGGGGGGGGGGCTGGCTGACTTTATCTGGAAAGCTGCAGAAGCAAACCTTTGCACAATGTGGCCCCCCCCAATGCTCCTTTTCCAGGCTTAGCGGGGCTCCTTTGCCAAAAAGAACACCAGTGATTTGCCAAGTTCCAGCTTTTGGCCGCATGGATTCCGTGTGAAAAAATGCACATATTTTCCCATGGTCTTTGACGTGTGTGTGTGTGTGTGTGTGTGTGTGTGTTGAGGTCTCCTTGGGCTCCTGATGTCCTTGCTTGCCCTTTCCTGCCCACCTAGGGATCCCTTGAGGCAGAGCAGATGCCCAGGAAAATCTTTCCTCAAAACTCCCGTCTTCTTTTGAGATGGCTGAAGGAGTGGCAGCTTCGGAAGAGACATTCCAGGCTGATGCCAGCCGAGGAAGGGAAGAGGGGTGAAAACGGGACACCCTGAATAGGGAATTGGCTCCGGGCAGGGCCCATGTGCCAAAGGGGAAACAGGGAAAACTTTGTTTTTATACTTCTTTGTCCTTCCCTAATACAATCACCTCTTTTGGGCTTTATCAGTTTTAGCCTAAAAAGCCTCTCCTTCCCTTCCCTTCCCTTCTGTCTCCTTTCCTTTCCTTTCCTTTTTTCTTCTTTCCTTTCCTTTCCTTTCCTTTTCTTTCCTTTCCTTTCCTTTCCTTCCCTTTTTTCTTCTTTCCTTTCCTTTCCTTTCCTCTCCTCTCCTTCCCTTCCTCTTCTCTTCTCTCCTCCCTTTTCCTCTCCTCCCCTTCCCTTCCTTTTTATCTTATTTGTAATCCACCTTTTTTACAAATAACTCAATGTGGCAAACATATCCAAGGTACCTTCTTTTTTCTTTCAGACAACAACAACCCTGTTAGGTGGGTTGGGCCAGCTTTCATTCCTAAGGCAGGACTAGAACTCTCAGTCTCCTAGTGATTGGTCCAAAGACACCCAGTCAGTTTTCATGCCTAAGGCGGGACTAGAACTCACCGTCTCCTGGTGATTGGCTCAAAGTCACCCAGCTGGCTTTTATGCTAAGGCAGGACTAGAACTCCCCGTCTCCTGGTGATTGGCCCAAAGTCACCCGGTCAGTTTTCATGCCTAAGGCGGGACTAGAACTCACCGTCTCCTGATGACTGGCTGAAAAATCACCCAGAAATAGAAAAGGTTTCCAAATGTATTTGTAGTCCATACAAGTACGATTACAAAAGTTTCATCTCTTATTTTGTGGCGACAAAAAAGTTTTTTTTTCTTTTTTCCATTATCAAATATTTCCTAATCATCCAAACCACAAATCAAAAGTTCCTCTTTTCTGCCATTCGCGTGAAAAGTCTATAAAAGGTTTCTAGCAGAAGTTGTCCCCCTAATCACGGAAGCCGGTTTAGCGAGCTATCTCTGCAAGTTCCATCCTTTATTTATTTCTCTTATTTACTCGTTCAGTTTCTATAGTCACCCAACTCAACCAAGTCACTCTGGACGGCTTACAGTTCTAAAATTATAAAATTATCATCTTCACCAACCATTCTTCCCTTGTGGGCAGCACTGGATCTTTCCACTTTGGAACGTGTAGCAGTCTCGCTGCAGTTGTCATGCATAAAAACAAAGTTTTTTTTTTCCAGCCGCTTATCCATTAGCCCTACCAGAAAAGCCTCTGCTTTCATTAGTTGTGCATTAGTTTTTAAAATTGTGGGGTCCTGGGTGCTCTCTGAAGTTGGTTGTTTTCTTGCAGACGTTTCATGACCTGACTAGGTAACATCACCAGTGTTAAAAGGGAGGGGGGTTTGCTGAGAGGAGGAGGAGGAGGAGGAGGAAGAAGGAGGAGGAGAAGGAGGAGGAGGAGGAGGAGAAGAGGAGGAGGAGGAGAAGAAGAAGAAGGAGGAGGACGACTGTGGGGTCCTTTGTGCTCTCTAAGTTGATTGTTTTCTTGTAGATGTTTCATGACCCAACTAGGTAACATCTTCAGAGCTAGAAGGAAGTGGGGTTTGTGGAATGGAGGAAGGAGGAAGGAGGAAGGAGGAAGGAGGAGGACGACGACGGTGGGGTCCTTGTTGCTCTCTGAAATTGCTTGTTTTCTTGCAGACAATTCATGACCCAAGTATGTAACATCATCAGTGCTACAAGGGAGTGGGATTGCTCTCATATATTAGTGGAATCATCATCATTATCATCATCATCATCATCATCATCATCACCATCATCTACAATAGTATATTGTATAAAGTTATTTGATTCCCTGATTAACCTATTCTTTGCTTTTAGCTTGTTGGCATTATAAACAATACCCCAGCCAAGAAACTGTCAGTTCTGACAAACAAACAAACAAACAAACAAACAGCAAACAAGAACCTAATCAAGGAACCGCCAGGAACCCCGACAGGGCAAGTCACTAGTATACAAGATGAGAGCAAATCCAACTCCTTTCCAACACTGATGATGTTACCTAGTTGGGCCATGAAAACGTCTACAAGAAAACCACCCAGCTCAGAGAGCACCCGGGACCCCACAGTCCTCCTCCTCCTCCTCCTCCCCCCCCCCTCCTCCTCCTCCTCACAAATCCACTCCCTTCTAGCACTGACGATGTTACCTAGTTGGGTCATGAAATGTCTGCAAGAAAACCACCCAGCTCAGAGAGCACCAAGGACACCACAGTCCTCCTCCTCCTCCTCCTCAAGCCCCCCTCCCTTGTAGCGCTGATGATATTACCTAGCTTGGTAATGAAACGTCTGTAAGAAAACTACCAAGCTTAGGAGCACCAAGGACCCCACAGTCTTTTTCCTCCTCCTCCTCCTCCTCCTCCTCCTCCTCCTCCTCCTCCTCCTCCTCCTCCTCCTCCTCCTCCTCACAAACCCACTCCCTTCTAGTACTGAGGTTGTTATCTAGTTTGGGTCATGAAACATTTGCAAGAAAACAGCCAAGCCCAGAGAGCACCAAGGACCCCATAGTCCTCCTCCTCCTCCTCCTCCTCCCCCCCCACAAACCCCACACCCTTCTAGCACTGATGATGTTCCCTAGTTGGGTCATGAAACCTTTGCAAGAAAACCACCCAGCTCAGAGAGCACCCCGGGCCCCACCGTTCAACCCTGAGATACAAACATTCTCTTCCATTTGTCTTTAAAATCTTCTGAATTAGTGCACGTATTTGTAGGCAAAATGTTTCTGGCTTTTCACACAGCCGTGACCAAACATGACCGAATGTCCCCTTCACGCTGTCCCCGTGTTCAACATGCCTCCAAAGTGCCTTTATACATTCTAGGCGATTTCTCAGGGGGCAATTTAAATAAAACCCTCTTTAAGACTGGAACACAATGTACATTTCAAGCCCCTCGGCCACATGTTTTCCCATGTGGATAACCAAAACGTTTAGCTCATTTTAATCCTACGTTTTTTCCACTTGTTCTTCTTCTTGGATGAAGATCCAGCTTGAAAGTTCTACCGAGTTGAAGGGTGCTGCGCCCATCTTGAATGGATCAAAAGTATCCTCTATTTGATATCTCCTTCTCAGCCCTCCTCTAGTATCAAGTACTACAACCAATTTTGGTCCCCACACTACAAAAAAAAAAGATGCTGAGATTTTGGAAAAAGTTCAGAGAAGAGCAACTTCTGGAGATCAAAACATACGAAGAACGGCTGCGGGACTTGGGTTTGGCTAGTCTGAAGAAAAGAAGAAATAGGGGAGACACGATAGCAGTGTTCCGGTATTTGAGGGGCTGCCACAAGGAAGAGGGGGCCACGTTGTTCACCAAAGAACCAGAGGAAAGGATGAGAAACAATGGTTGGAAACTGAACAAAGAGAGCAGCAACCTGGAATTAAGGAGAAACTTCCTGACAGGGAGGACAATTAACCAGTGGAACAACTTGCCACCAGAAATTGTGGGCGTTCCATCACTGGAGGTTTTTAAGAAGAGACTAGATCGGGGGTAGGCAACCTTGGCTCTTTTATGACTGGTGGACTTCAACTCCCAGAATTCCCGATTCAGCCATGCTGAGGGGAAAGGGAGAGTTTCTAAGCTGAGCCATGCTGGCTGAGGAATTCTGGGAGTTGAAGTCCACGAGTCATAAAAGAGCCAAGGTTGCCTACCTCTGGCCTAGGCCGCTTTATGACTCGTGGACTTCAACTCCCAGAATTCCTGAGCCAGCATGGGGGAACTATGGCCCCTTCATGATTCGTAGACTTCAGCTCCCAGAATTCCTGAGCCACCACCGCTCAGCTTGGAAACCTCTCCCTTTCCCCTCAGCATGGCTGGCTCAAGAATTCTGGGAGTTGAAGTCCCCGAGTCATAAAAGAGCCAAGGTTGCCTACCTCTGGCCTAGGCCTAGGCTGATTTATGACTCGTGGACTTCAACTCCCAGAATTCCTGAGCCAGCATGGCTCAGCTTGGAAACCTCTCCCTTTCCCCTCAGCATGGCTGGCTCAGGAATTCTGGGAGTTGAAGTCCACCAGTCATAAAAGAGTCAAGGTTGCCTAGGCCTAAGCCTTGTAGTTAGGAAAAAGTGTAATTCTGCTTTGATTTTATTTTTCCTTCCCTTCCTGCTTGCCTTTCCATGAGGCTTCCCTGTTTCCATCTGCCTTTGATTTTTGCTTCCCCCCCCTCCCCTCTTTTGCAAACCAAGCTTAGCAAAGCGAGAAAAAGGAGATGGTCTTTTGAACACCTCCTCAACAAACGTAATGTACTATAACAAATTCAATTAAGGATTGCATTAGCCAGTGGAGAGCCACAACATTTGTTTTGATTTAGCTAATTGTGCAGAAGGCAACGAGGAATGAAGATTTTTTTTTTAATTTTTATTTTTTAAAAAAACACAACCATCCTAATTTTCAAGATTGTAAATGTTCCCGGGACCTCCCTTTTCTTGAGTTGGGAGATTTTTCTTCGAGCATCGTCCTTCCGGCTGAATATTCAAAATTCCATCTGGAAACCTCAGTTATGCTGTTTATTTTATTTTATTTTATTTAAAAAAAAAACGGCAGCTGGATCTTTTTCGGAAAGAGAATTTCTTTGTGGTCATTTTCTGGCTTTTATAAATAACAGCCGAGTTAACGCAAAAGCGACAGTTGTGTGCATCTTCCCCCGTTGAGGCTAGACGGACTCAGAGCCTCTTGTGAATGTAATTAAACATAACAAACACTGTGCTGATTGCTGCACAACAGACACACAACGGCACAGAGAAGTAGCTGCGGAATGTTTTCAATCTAAACACAACTCCAACAGGCAGGAGAAGGAAGAGGGGTTTACGATGGAAAAGACACACTTCTGACAACTGACGGCAATAGTTAAGGGCGGACATTGGGTCCCTTTCCACTTTAGTTTTAACCTTTCATTTTTGTTGGAGAACCACACGACTGCAGCGTATTGGATGTGGGATTTTGAAATACAGGGACCGGGCACAAAGCAAAGATACTTAAATGTGACGTCTTGAGCTGAGGGCAGTACTGGTTTTATCAGCCAAGCTATTCTTATTTATTCATTAGATTTTTATCCTGCCTTTATTACCTTATACGTAAATCAAAGTCACCCAGTCGGCTTTCATGCTTAACGTGGGACTAGAACTCACCGTCTCCTGATGATCGGCCCAAAGTCACCCAGCTGGCTTTCATGCCTAAAGTGGGACTAGAACTCATAATCTTCTGGTGATTGGCCCAAAGTTACTCACTTGCTTTCATGGCTAAAGTGGGACTAGAATTCACCGTCTCCTGGTGATTGGCCCAAAGTCACTCAGCTGGCTTTCATGGCTAAGGTGGGACTAGAACTCACAATCTCCTGGTGATTGGCCCAAAGTTACTGACTTGCTTTCATGCCTAAGGCGGCACTAGAACTCACCATCTCCTGGTGATCGGCCCAAAGTCACCCAGCTGGCTTTCATGCCTAAGGTGGGACTAGAACTCACAGTCACCTGCTGATTGGCCCAAAGTCACCCAGCTGGGTTTCATGTCTGTGGCAGGACTAGAACTCACTGTCTCCTGGTCAATTGGTCCAAAGTCTTAAGGACAAATGCATACAAAGCCAGAATTGAGAAGACAGCAACAGACAGTAAGTGCTGCCTATGCAAAGAAGCTGAAAAAACAGTGGACCACCTGGTAAGCTGCTGCAAGAAGATCGCACAGACTGACTACCAGCAGCGGCATGACAAAGTAGCAACAATGGTGCATTAGAAGATCTGCAAGAAATATCATTTGCCTGCAAGCAAGAACTGGTGGGACCATAAAATAGAGAGAGTCGTAGAAAATGGAAAATTTACAACTGCTCTGAGACTTTAGAATTTAAACCGGCCACATCACACCTCCGGACTTAACAATTGTCGATAAGAAAGACACAAAAGTCTGGATAGTGGATGTGGCAATGCCTGGAAAGAGCAGAAGAGAAGAGAAAGAACGGGAGAAGATACAAAGACCTCCAAATAGAAATAGAACGACTGTGGCAAAGGCAAGCAAGGGTAGTACTGATAGCAATAGGAGCCTTGGGTGCAATCCCAAAACATCTGGAGTACCATTTGAACCCCATCGTCATTGACAGATTATCCATCAGTCAATTGCAAAAGGCAGCTTTACTCGGAATAGCTTACATCCTCCAACGATACCCATAACACCATCAAACAACCACATCTGCCTTTCCCAGGTCCATGGATAGGACTCGAGAGGTGGACAAAAATGCCAAATCCAGTCTAAACATCTGGCTGACCGTGTAACAAACCATAATAGTAACCAAATTCGCCATCAGTCAATTGCAAGAGGCAGCTGTGCCCGGAACAGCTAACATCCCGCGAGGAGACCCCTTAACACCATCAAACAGCAACATCTGTCTATCCCAGGTCCTTGGGAAGGACTCAGTAGGTGGACCAAAAAAAGGCCAATTCTGCTCTGAACATCTGGCTGATGGCAACGAACCAAAATAAGAAGAGAGAACCGGAGAAGATAACCAAAGAGAAAGATCTGCAAACAGAAAGAAAGCAAAGGTAGTAGCAACAGAGTACAATCCCAAAACATCTGGAGCACCACTTGAGCACCCTCAGTGCTGAGAAAAACCACCAATCAATTGCGGAAGGCAGTTTTTACTCAGAACAGCTTCCATCCTGCCACAATATTTGTAACACCGCCAAACAATCCACACCTGTCTATCTCAGGGAAGCGCTTGACAGGTGGATCACAATGTCAAATCCGGTCTAAACATCTGCCTAGCCCATCCTTTTCTCCAGGTGTAATTAATTTGGGGAAAACAAGATGCAGGGGGGGCGGGGGAGGGGGGCGCTGCACTTTACGTAATTCCTGTAAGGTGTAAGTTGCCCTACAACGATTCGCCGTCAGGGTGACATCCAATAAAAGACATAAATAAGACCTGTCAAATTGCAACATACTCATTAGACAATTAATCAAAGCAGCAATTAAAAGCGGGGAGGACAAAAAGCTCAGCGTTTTCGGAGGGAGAGTACTGCCAAAAATGATCACAAAGAAATAAGAGTAGGAGCAGGTACCAGCTGTGTACTAAAATCTAAAAAGATTTTAGAGGTGATCACCTAAAGAGCCTGTTGCACGATCTTTGCTAGATTCAGAAACAACAACAGCAACAACCACACTGAATCAAATCGGGGCCATTCACAACTGCAGAAGCTCCTGCCAACTCTGGGATAGTTATGTATTTATTTATGCATTTGTTTAATTATCAGATTTCTAGATTCTGGCTGCTTTACCAGCCAGATAATAAAATCTGCAGTGATGCTGTGATTCTAATGTGAAATCACTCAACAGAAAGAGAGTATTTAAGCTCAGAACCGAGCTGTGGGGTCCTGGGTGCTCTCTGAGCTGGGTGGTTTTCTGGCAGACATTTCACAACCCAACTAGGTAACATCATCAGTGCTAGAAGGGAGTGGGGTGTGCTGAGAGGAGGAGGAGGGGGAGGAGGAGGAGGGGGAGGAGGAAGACTGTGGGGTCCTTGGTGCACTCTGAGCTGGGTGGTTTTCTTGCAGACATTTCACGACCCAACTAGGTAACACCATCAGTGCTGGCGAAAATGGAGAATAGGTTGATCCCCTTCTTTGTGGCAGCCCCTCAAATATTGGAACACTGCTATCATGTCACCCCTCATCCTTTTCTCTAGGGTTCCAGTATCTCAGGGGCTGCCCCAAAGAAGAGGGAGTCAAGCTATTCTCCAAAGCGCCGGAAGGCAGGACAAGAAGCAATGGGTGGAAACTCATCAAGGAGAGAAGCAACCTAGAACTAAGGAGAAACTTCCTGACAGTTAGAACAATTAACCAGTGGAACCACCTGCCTCCAGAAGCTGTGAATGCTCCAATACTGGAAGTTTTTAAGAAGAGACTGGACAGCCATTTGTCTGAAATGGTATAGGGTTTCCTGCCTGAGCAAGGGGGGGGTTTGGACTAGATGACCTCCAGGGTCCCTTTCAGCTCTATTCTGAATTGAACATTGACTGGAAACCCCTGCTCAAGCCCCTTAGAGATTGTTGCTTTCAGTCTTTTCCTTGTGTGAACAAAGCAAATGTGTCACATTTGGTGCGAAAGGAAGGAATTTGCCCCCCCCCTTCTTAAAAATCTTTCTCCTTTCTCTAACCAAAAATCCCCCCACCAAAGGGAAGGGGCATGGTGGTCCCGCTGCTGCTAGCAGATATCTGTTGACTATTATTCTATATTTGTGTTTATTAGCCTTTTTAAACTGACTGCCAAGATCAATTGCAATCCAAATGCATGTAAAAAACAACAACCACTGCTTAAACTATTAAAGCCAACGTTAAATTATAAGCCCTGGGGAAGAGTTTTAGGGCCTTTAATGGCAACAGGAAAGCATTTAAAAAGCCAGCGGAGAGATGCAGCCTGTCATCCAACAGGAAATGCCTGACAAGGACCTGGAAGGGCTCCAAAGATGCGCCAATCCTTAATCGTCATTAAGCGAGCCGATGACAGATGGAATCAAACCTTGGCAGACAGTCCCAGTGAAGGGAGACATAGACAAAGGGATCAAAGGAGGAAGGAGGGATCAACCTTGGCAACTGTAAGACTTGTGGACTTCAGCTCCCAGCATCCCCCAGCCAGCCACGCTCAGACTGTCAATCATTTAGGGCAGGGGTCTCCAAATCTGGCAACTGTAAGACTTGTGGACTTCAACTCCCAGCATCCCCCAGCCAGCCACGCTGAGGCTGTCAATCATTTAGAGCAGGAGTCCTCAAACTTGGCAACTGGTCTTCAACTCCCAGCATCCCCCAGCCAGCCACGCTGAGGCTTTCAATCATTTAGAGCAGGAGTCCTCAAACTTGGCAACTGTAAGACTTGTGGACTTCAGCTCCCAGCATCCCCCAGCCAGCCACGCTCAGACTGTCAATCATTTAGGGCAGGGGTCTCCAAATCTGGCAACTGTAAGACTTGTGGACTTCAACTCCCAGCATCCCTCAGCCAGCCACGCTGAGGCTGTCAATCATTTAGAGCAGGGACTTCCAAAGTTGGCAACTTTTAAGACTTGTGGACTTCAACTCCCAGCATCCCCCAGGCAGCCCTGATTTGGAAAAGGCCAGGTTGCGTACATTAGCTTGTTTCTGTCTGGCTTTGTACCCGGGTCAGCAGCTTCTGTCCTTCGCCCAAGATAGCCTTATCCTTTTATAATTTTATAATTCGGGCCTTTTAACCGGCCGGCGACCCTTTTAGGAGGCTAAAAAAAAAAAAAAAAGGGAACGCTGATAAACTTTCCAAAATATTCAGCCTAGCTCAGCCATCAAGGCCAAGGAGACGGGAGAGACGGACAGCCAGACCGCCTGTAACACACTTGATATAATATGCCTAATGGGGAAAAAAAAATGCAGAAAAAAAAAGCTGGGAGAAAAAGATACGTTTTCAGGGAGAAATTGCAGCCGTGATTTCGCAGGGGGGGGGCTTCAGCCCTGGGGAGAAGGCTGGGAACCCAGTTGCAAATCCTAGGTGGGCACCGGGTTGCGGAAACACTGCCAGCCGCTGGGTCCATAAATAGAGCCTCAGTGGCCGGTTTGTCCCTGTCGAGAGACAAGGAGATGCAGCTCTTATCAACACACCACACAACTGTTGCAGAGGCCTTCTGAGCAGGCAGCGAAGGAAGTACAAAACTGCGTTTTCTGGGTGCAGAATGTTGAAAAAGGCAGGAGTAAATTTCCTTCCTTCCTTCCTTCCTTCCTTCCTTCCTTCCTTCCTTCCTTCCTCCCTTTCCTTCTTCCCTCTTCCTCCCTCTCTTTCCTTCCTCCCTGCCTCCCTCCCTTCCTCTCCACTTCCTTCCTTCCTCCTCCCTCTACCTCCCTCTCCCCTTCCTTCCTTCCTTCCTTTCCTTCTTCCCTCTCCCTCCCTCTCTTCTTCCTTCCTTCCTGCCTCCCTCCCTCCCTTCCTTCTTTCTTTCCTTCCTTCCTCTCCACTTCCTTCCTTCCTCCTCCCTCTACCTCCCTCTCCCCTTCCTTCCTTCCTTTCCTTCTTCCCTCTCCCTCCCTCTCCTTCCTTCCTGCCTCCCTCCCTCCCTTCCTTCCTTCCACCCTTTCCTTCTTCCCTCTTCCTCCCTTTCCTTCCTCCCTCCCTCCCTTCCTCTCCCTTCCTTCCTTTCCTTTTTCCCTCTCCCTTCCTCTCTCCTTCCTTCCTGCCTCCCTCCCTTCCTTCTTTCCTTCCTCTCCACTTCCTTCCTTCCTTCCTCCCTCCCTTCCTTCCTCCTCCCTCTACCTCCCTCTCCCCTTCCTTCCTTCCTTCCTTCCTTTCCTCCTTCCCTCTTCCTCCCTCTCTCCTTCCTTCCTCCCTGCCTCCCTCCTTTTGTTCCTTCCTTCCCTCCTCCCTCCCTTCCACCTCCTTCCTCCCTTTCCTTCCTTCCTTCCTTCTCTCATTTTCTCTCTCTCTCTCTCTCTGTGTGTGTGTGTATGTGTGTGTGTGTCTCTCTCTCTGTCTCCCCCCCCCTCTCTGTGTATGTGTGCGTATTTGTGTGATTACTTTGAGAGGGATTACTTATTTCTGACCCCGAGCCAAACACATTAGCATGGCTCAGATCAAGAGAGCTATCCATCAAGATCAGCACTCAAAAGTTCTCTGCCAGGCCAATAAATTACAGGACATTATGAAATGCAGGGGTTTTCTGGTTTGGCCTGACAAGCTTTCATTACCACTCAGGGCTTTGAGCCAGATTCCTTGGGAGTTATAGCGCCAACCTAGCCGCCAATAGGCTAAACTTGACTGCAAGAGTTGATAACAATTCCCAGGCTTTTTCTTGTAGCAAGGTCCACATTTCCTATGCCTCTCGTTGGCTTGCGAAGTCCTTCCTTCCTTCCATGTTGGTTGGACAATGAGATGATTCTTCTGCCATTCAACGTACCGAGTTCTAATCCTAGTGGCGTTTATCATGCATGATAGAAATCTCAACAGGCGCTCCTTTATCTATTATAGATAGTTCTCAGCTTACAACAACAACTGAATTGTTGTAAGTTGAGGAATCCCTGTGTATTGAGACAGGATGAATTAATGTCGGAAGTCTGAGAACTTTCTTCAGCTAGGACAACATTCCTTAATGGAATGCTGGTCAGATCTATTGAATTCCTAGATGATCTAACCATCATGCAGAGGACACTGGGTGACTATGCTGGCTGGAGTGTTCTGGGAGCGGATATCCACCTGTCTTAACAGGGCCAGATCTAAGAAACACGGATATAAATACTATACGCCGGTTTGATTAATGATTAACCCTGCAGGCTGGAACCTGTGAGTTCTAGTCCTGCCTTAGGCATGAAAGCTGGCTGAGTGACTTTGGACCAATCACCAGGAGACGGTGAATTCTAGACCCACCTTAGGCACGAAAGCCAGCTGGGTGACTGTGGGCCAATCACCAGGAGATGGTGAGTTCTAGTCCTGCCTTAGGCACAAAAGTCAGCTGGGTGACTTTGGGCCAATCACCCAGAGACAGTGAATTCTAGTCCTAGGCATGAAAGCGCTGGATTACTTTGGGCCAGTCCCTCTTTCCAAGGCCAAACCACCTCCCAGGGTTATTGTTGCGGGCAAAATAGGGGGAGGAAGGAATATTAGATATGTTCAATGCCTTGAGTTGAATATAAAGTTACAAAGACAGGATAAAAATCAGATAGATAGATAGATAGATAGATAAATATAGATAGATAGAATTGGATAGCTAGATGGATATATATATATATATACACATAGAGAGAGAGAGAGAGAGAGAGAGAATTGGATAGATAGATAGGACAGATAGATAGATAGACAGACAGACAGATAGATAGATAGGCAGGCAGGCAGGCAGATAGATAGATAAATAGATAGAATTGGATAGATAGATAGATAGAGATAGATAGATAGGATAGATAGATAGATAGATAGATAGATAGGCAGGCAGGCAGGCAGACAGACAGATAAATAGATAGAATTGTATAGATAGATAGATAGATAAATAGATAGATAGATAGAATTAGATAGATAGATAGATAGATAGATAGATAGATATAGGCAGACAGATAGATAGATAAATAGATAGAATTGGATAGATAGATGGATAGATAGAGAAAAAGATAGATAGATAGATAGATAGATAGATAGATAGAATTGGATAGATAGATAGAGATAAATAGATAGATAGAATTGGATAGATAGATGGATAGATAGATAAATAAATAGATAGAGATAGAGATAGAGATAGATAGATAGATAGATAGATAGATAGATAGACAGACAGGCAGGCAGGCAGGCAGGCAGACAGATAGATCGAATTGGATAGATAGATGGATAGATAGATAGATAGATAGATAGATAGATAGATAGATAGATAGACAGATAGACACACAGAGAGATAGAGATAGATAGATAGATAGATAGATAGATAGATAGATAGATAGATAGATAGATAGATAGGCAGGCAGGCAGGCAGATGGAGAGAGAGAGAGAGGCAGACAGACAGACAAATAACTACATGCGTTTCACGACTTACCCATCCTAAGGAATTTTTTTTTACAAGGCCATTTAGCTTAATGAACAAAGTAGCTATAATTACGATATAAGAGATAAAGGGTAAAAAAAAATAACGTATAAATAGGCGGTCCTTTTATATGCATCTGTGCAAACAAACCCAGAAAAAATGGCTTTCCAATCCATATTTGTATCTTTCGGGGCTCGCCGGGATGTAATGCGGGATTAATATGCCCTGTGATGTCCCCAAATTTAATTTAATTACTCCCTGCCAGAGTGGGCGGTTCAGCGTTAAAAGCATTTTAAAGAGGACATTCTGTTTCCAGAAAATAAATGCCTTTGGATGATAAGCCATATTTTCTTGGGCAGAGTACCTATATTAAATAATGGGAGTCCTTTTTTAGCTGGCAGGCTGTAAATTTCAGGGTATTTTAGCTCGCCTGCTGCATTTAACGTGGGAGCGATGGGAAAGTGCCAGAGACGGACTTTGCTCCGATTGCAAAACAGCTCCTGAAGGAAACACCAGGTGGAGCTTTATTGTGGCCAGAAAGACAACTCCTTGGAAAAATAGGGGAAATGAATGATATTTTAAGTTCTCGATGCCAAAACAGAGTAACCAAATTAGGGCAATGCAGAATCCGAAGCTGGAACACCAGATGTTGCTGAGGGCTTCAAACATGTGGAGTCTTGAGGGCTGCCACAAAGTAGAGGGAGTCAAGCTATTCTCCAAAGAGGCGGAAGGCAGGACAAGAAGCAATGGATGGAAACGAATCAAGGAGAGAAGCAACCTAGAACGAAGGAGACATTTCCTGACAGTGAGAACAATTAACCAGTGGAACAGCCTGCCTCCAGAAGTTCTGGGTGTTCTATCTCTGGAGATTTATAGGAAGAGACTGGACAGCCACTGTCTGAAATGGGACAGGGTTTCTCCTTAATTCCAGGTTGCTTCTTTCTTTGATCGGTTTCCAACCATTGTTTCTCGTCCTTCCCTCTGGTGCTTTGTTCCCTCCATCGTTCATCGTATTCTTTAGCCTCCAGACCTCTCCTCTTCTTTGTTGCTCTTCTCTGCACTCTTTCTAGAGCCCCAGATCTCACAGTTTAATCCACCTGATATATGATGTCTCCCCCAAAAAAATCCTCTAAAAAAATCCTTTTTTCTAGTGTGGGAAAGAAAAGCTACATTGAATCTCATGCTCTTAGCTAGGGACAGTTTAACTGACTTTCAGCTCAGGAGCTGAATCTGTATTTTGGTCACGTCTTGAAACCTAGATATGCCACATCTCAGGACCCAAATTTAACTGAGAAAATAAAATAAAATAAAATAAAATAAAATAAAATAAAATAAAAGGATGCCCTGGCCTTTTCCCAATGTTGTTCTTGAGAACAGCTTCCTTGGCTGCCTGAAAAATGATGCCTAAAACTTGAGTCTTCTCGCTGAAATGTTAAGACCACAATGTTCAGCCCCCACGTTCAGAATTCCAAGCATAATTTGGTTTCCATCCCAAGAACCCTCAATCTAAGAATTGAGAAAATAAACAAAGATCAGGGGAACTTGAGTTCAGGCTTCAAAAACTGAAGCGGACTTCAGCTCCTGATATTTGATTTTAAGAAACCAAATAGCTTCCAGATAGCTATCGAATATAGTATAGTATAGTCCAGGCCATGGTTTTCCCAGTTGCAATGTATGGCTGTGAAAGCTGGACCGTAAGAAAGGCTGAGCGCCAAAGAATGGAGGCCTTTGAACTAGGGTGCTGGAGAAGACTCCTGCGAGTCCCCTGGACTGCAAGGCGATCCAACTGGTCAGTCCTGGAGGAGATCAACCCCGACTGCTCTTTAGAAGGCCAGATCCTGAAGTTGAAACTCAAGTACTTTGGCCACCTAATAAGAAGGAAGGATCCACTGGAGAAGAGCCTAATGCTGGGAAAGATGGAGGGCAATAGAAGAAGGGGACGAAAGAGAGCGAGGTGGCTGGATGGAATCACAGTAGGCGTGAGCTTCAATGAACTCCAGAAGATGGTAGAGGACAGGAAGGCCTGGAGGAACGTTGTCCATGGGGTTGCGATGGGTCAGACATGACTTCACAACTAACAACAACAAGAAGCTATCGAAGATGCTGAGCTATCTCCTTCTCTGCGTAAGCAACAGCAAATCATCTCCACGATTTTCCATGAAGGTTCTCAATAACAGAATAGAATAACGGAATAACGGAGTTGGGAGGGACCTTGGAGGTCATCTAGTCCAGCCCCCTTCTCAGGCAGGAAACCCTATACCATTTCAGACAAATGGTTGTCCAATCAACCAGTGGAACACAACTTCTGGAGGCAGGTTGTTCCACCGATTAATTGTTCTCACTGTTAGGAAGTTTCTCTTTAATTCCAGGTTGCTTCTCTCTTTGATCAGTTTCCATCCGTTGCTTCTTGTCTTGGCCTTCTGGCGCTTTGGAGAAGAGGTGGACCAGTGAAGGCTGAATGATTTCAACTGGACTAATTGTTGTTGATAGTTTGGGAGATGTTTCTCAAACTAACAACGACAAATGAGTCCAGTTGCAAATGACTCATCCTTCAGACAACTGTAGCAGGAAGCTTGAGAATCTTCATCGACGTATTGCGATGCACTTTGGGGAGGATGGATGTTGCAAAACTGGATGGATACTGCATCCAGTTTTGATCACCACATTACAAAAATATTGTTGAGACTTTGGAAAAAGGGCAGAGAAGGGCAACTAAGATGATTAAAGGCCTGGAGACTAAAACATACGAAGGACGGCTGCAGGAACTGGGTATGGCCTTCTAGAGCAGTGGTTCTCAATCTTTTTAATGCCCCGACCCCCAACCGGTCGTAAGTCGAGGACTACTCAACTGGTGCAGCACCGTTTGCAGAATGGGACTTTTGGCGGGCTCAGCAGGGCAGAGACAGCCTGGACAATTCCTATTGGCTTTTGAAAGCCAATAGAATTAGACTCTATTCAAGAGAGTCTATTCTATTGGCTTTCAAAAGCCAATAGAATAAAAGGGAGTAGCACAGCTAAGGAAAAGGGGGAAAAAATGGCGGACGGCGTTGTTTGGTGACCCCCGTGAAATGGTCGTTCGACCCCAAATGGGGTCCTGACCCACAGGTTGAGAACCACTGCTCTAGAGAAAGGAAGAACTAGGTGGGATATGATAGCAGTATGCCACAAAGAGGAGGGGGACCATTTATTTTCCAAAGCACCAGAGGGCAGGAGAAGAAGCAATGGAGGGAAACTAATGCAAGGAGAAAAGCAACCTGGAATTAAGGAGAAACTTCCTAACAGTGAGGACAATTAACCAGTGGAACAGTTTTTGCCTTCAGAAATCGTGGGCGCGCCATCACTGGAGGTTTTTAAGAAGAGACTGGACAGCCATCTGTCTGAAATGGTATAGGGTCTCCTGCTTGAGCAGAGGGTTAGACTAGATGACCTCCAAGGTTCCTTCCAGCTCTATTCTGATTGATTGATTGAGGTTGAAGTCGGTACATTCCAACAATAATTTGCTTGCTCTGACGGATGAAGCGGCCTGCATGGGCAGCCCAACCCCTCACAAACTCACAACAAAAAAAAAATGAGTCCAGTTGCAAGGATACAACCTTCAGACAACTTTCAGACACCTCCACGAACGTGGTCAAGCTATTTAAGATCTCTAGCAGGTCTGGAGGACAAGCTGGCATGAAAAGGTTCACTCCAAATTTCCCAGGCTTTGATCCATCCTAGAGACACATGTAACCCTTCGAAAACACAAAAATAATAAACGAGGCTTCAAGATGCTTCTGTAAATCCTTTCCCTCCCCATGTATGTGGTGTGTGTGTGTGTGTGTGTGTGTGTGTGTGTGTGAAAGAGAGAGAGAGAGAGTGAGAGTGAGAGTGAGAGTGAGAGAGAGAGAGAGAGAGAGAGAGAGAGAGAGAGAGAGAGAGAGAGAGAGAGAGAGATGGCATGATGGTTCCCTAGATTATTTTGCAAGACCACCTGGAATCTCCCAAGTTTTCACCAAGTTGGTGAAAGTTCCTGCAGATTTTTTTTTTTTTGAGAGCAGGAAATAAATGGAGAAATAAAGATGGATTATGCTCTGGATACCTTAGAGTGTCTGGATCTTTTTAAAACACAAAACAAAACACAACAAAATCCAAAAAGAAGTCAAAACAGTTAAAACTCATCCACACAAAACGTCTTTATCACACAGTAGTTCTTAATTCCTGGTAGATATCAGTCTAGGCATTGCACTAAGCCAGGATCTGCTGAAACATGGCTTGTGAATCAGCCCAGTTCAGTTAACCCCACATTACATCACTGGGCTTGTTCTCCAGGCAGCTCAATGAAAATGAAATTCATATCCTTTGGCTGTGGTGCACAAGACGTGCCAAACTGCCCTTGAGAGGTGGGATAATATTATAGAGCAGGGGGCCTTTCAAACTTGGCCCTTTGATGACTTGTGGACTTCAACTCCCAGAATTCCTCAGCCAGGCCAGCAACATTTCCCTCCAACCACACATACAAGGACGTGGCACTGGGTAATGCTAAGACTGAGGGGTCCTTGGTGCTCTCTGAGCTTGGTTGCATTCTTGCAGACATTTCATTACCCGAAGTAGGTAACTTCATCAGTGGTTCATTATCACAGCACTGATGATGTTGCCTAGTTGGGTAATGAAACGTCTGCAAGAAAACAAACAGGCTCAGAGAGCACCAAGGACCCCCACAGTCCTCCTCCTCCTCCTCCCTGCAAATTCCCTCCCTTCTAGCACTGATGATGTTGCTTAGTGGGGTAATGAAACGTCTGCAAGAAAATGAACAAGCTCAGAGAACTCTAAGGACCCCACAGTTGTCGTCGTCGTCGTCGTCGTCCTCCTCCTCCTCCTCCTCCTCCCCCCCCCTGCACATTCCCTCCCTTCTAGCACTGATGATATTGCCAGCAAGCTCAGAAAGCACCCAGGACCCCTCACTTCAACCCTGAGCTACAAAGATTCTCCTTTATTACGCAAACGCGGCTTGCAGTGACAAACACCTGGCAAGGAGCCTCAGTGTGTCCCATGCTCTGGACCCCCCTTTCGGTTCGAAGCCCCAGAGATGCATTGCAGAGGGGGGAAATGCCCAGATCTGGGGTCTCAAATCTTCTTATTCCCCCCACTTCTCTTTTTTGGCTTTGGATCACCCACCACCACCACCTCCTCTCTCCAGCCCAGAACTGCCAATCTGTATTCAGAAGAGGTGGAAGCTGACTCATGTCTGTAGCGCTGGACTGCGTAAAAATAGCTCCGTCACTTTTTACATCTTCTCAATCAGAGAGGAGACTTATGTTAAATATATCTCTCTGGGAAACGCTCGACGCAGCTCTAAAATTCCAGATTTGAGGAGTTCGCCGGCCAGCTTGTTGACCGAGGAACCTTAGTAAAGTGGAGTTAGCAGATGTTTACTGCTGTATTTGTTTAGATAATAGCTACACTCTTCCCTTTGTTTTGAGAAAGGCGTAAATACGGTAGCTGGTGGCGGCGTTTTTTGTGTTTTTCAAGACTGCACCAACGCATATAGAATAACACAGTTGGGAGGGACATTGGAAGTCATCTAGTCCCACCCTCTGCTCAGGCAGGAAACCCTATACCATTTCAGACAAATGGCTGTCCAGTCTCTTCTTTAAAACTTCCAGTGTTGGAGCATTCACCGCTTCTGGAGGCAGGTTGTTCCACTGGTTAATTGTTCTTCCAGTCAGGAAGTTTCTCCTTAGTTTTAGGTTGCTTCTCTCCTTGATTAGTTTCCATCCGTTGCTTCTTGTCCTGCCTTCGGGCGCTTTAGAGAACAGCTTGACTCCCTCTTCTTTGGGGCAGCCCCTAAGATATTGGAACACTGTTATCATGTCCCCCCTTGTCCTTCTCTTTATTAAACTGGACATTCCCAATTCCAGCAATCGTTCCTTATATGTTTTAGCCTCCAGTCCCCTGATCATCCTTGTTGCTCTTCTCTGCACTCTTTCTAGAGTCTCAACATCTTTTTCACATCATGGTGACCAAAACTGGATGCCGTATTCCAAGTATGGCCATACCAAGGCATTGTAAAGAGGTACTTCACATGCCCCAAGCTGTAAGGATCCAGTGAATATCATATTGTTTTAATAATAATAATAATATTAATGTTAATAATAATAATGTGGGAAGGGACCTTGGCGGTCATCTAGTCCAACCCCCCCTGCTCAGGCAGGAAACCCTATACCATTTCAGACAAATGGCTGTCCAGTCTCTTCTTAAAAAACTCCAGTGTTGGAGCATTCACCGTTTCTGGAGGCAGGTTGTTCCACTGGTTAATTGTTCTCACTGTCAGGAAGTTTCTCCTTAGTTCTTCTGATATCTATTCAATACAAGGCATCCTCAACTTAAACCATTCAATTAACGCCTGCTCAAAGTTGCAATGGCACTGAAAGAAGTGACTTATGGCTGGTCCTCGTACTTATGACTATGGCAGCAGCCCCCCACAGTCACGATGATCAAGCTATGGGTTCTTGGCAGCTAGCTTGTATTTAAAATGATTGCAGCATCCTGGAGTCTTGCCCATTGTCACTAGCAAGGTCTAACGACCGCATGAGTCACTTAACGAAGGAAACAATTCACTTAACAACATGGCAAAAAAGGACGTAAAGTGGGCCACAATTCACTTGAACGTTGTCTTGCTTGGCCAACAGAAATTTGAGGCCGAGCTGGGCTTAGGAGTCAAAGTCTACCTGTATGCAGCCGACAGACAAATTCTACGCTAACCACGTCTTCGAGTCATAGATGCCTGGGGCTGGAAGGGCTCCGGGAGGTCTTCTAGTCTGACCCCCTGCCCCAAAGGCTGGAGACCTCGAGGTCTTTTGCATAAAGAGCTGGCTTGCATTTCAAAAAAAAAAAAAGCTAGCAGCTCAAGGGGGATGCCAACATTTTGTCCTTTGCACGCTATTATTCATAGGGTGTCGCTGTCGTTGCCAGCCTGCAAAGCTTTGCGAATCAATTGTACCCTTTTTTTTTTTTAAGGAGATTTATACAGCAAAGAGCAAGGACGAACGGCAGCCGGTGCTTGACTTTCAACAGCTCATTTAGTGTCCGCTCAGAGTTACGGCGGCACTGGGAAAAAAGGGACTGATGACCGTATTTCACCCTTTACGACCTCGTGACGGTCAGGTGATCAAAATTCGCAGGCAAAATTACCACGCTTTGAATTTCTTGGTCGAGCTCTCCTCAACAACGCTAAGATGGAGATTGTGCAAACGTGCAGAAAGCGGGTGTGCGTGGGCGCAAAGGAGTGACTTTCCACGGGCTTTCCACGGTTGAGAGGAAATTGGATTCACACCCAGCACTAACCACAACACTGCACTGCCACATAAGACTGACACAAGTAAGGTGGAAACGAGCTCCGTGTGCCTTCTGGTGCCTAAAAAGATCTAGCAGTTGTCTTCAACATTCAGATTCAAGAACTGTCTCATTGATTCCGTTCTATTTTATAACTCCCCATGAATTTTGGCTCTTAAAGCTGGGAAATTCCTTCCTTCTCCTTCTTTCTATCTCCTTCTTCCCTTCCTTTCTCCCTCCCTCCCTCCCTCCCTCCCTTCCCTGTCTATATCCTTCTTCCCTTCCTTTCTTCCTCTCACCCCTTCCTTCCTTCCTCCCTCCCTTCCCTTTCTATATCTTCCTTCCTTCCTTCCTTCCTTCCTCTCACCCCTTCCTTCCTTCCTTCCTTCCTTCCTCCCTCCCTTCTCTTTCTATATCCTCCTTCCTTCCTTCCTTCTTTCCTTCCTTCCTTCTTCCCTTCCTTTCTTCCTCTCACCCCCTCCCTTCCTTCCTTCCTTCCTTCCTTCCTTCCTTCCTTCCTCCCTCCCTCCCTTCCCTTTCTATATCTTCCTTCCTTCCTTCCTTCCTTCCTCTCACCCCTTCCTTCCTTCCTTCCTTCCTTCCTTCCTTCCTTCCTTCCTCCCTCCCTCCCTCCCTCCCTTCTCTTTCTATATCCTCCTTCCTTCCTTCCTTCTTCCCTTCCTTTCTTCCTCTCACCCCTCCCTTCCTTCCTCCCTTCCTTCCTCCCTTCCTTCCTCCCTCCCTTCCCTTTCTATATCTTCCTTCCTTCCTTCCTTCCTTCCTTCCTTCCTTCTTCCCTTCCTTTCTTCCTCTCACCCCTCCCTTCCTTCCTTCTTTCCTTCCTTCCTCCCTCCCTTCCCTTTCTATATCTTCCTTCCTTCCTTCCTTTCCTTCTTTCCTTCCTTTCCTTCTTTCCTTCCTTCTTTTTTTCCTTCCTTCCTTCCTTCCTTCCTTCCTTCCTTCCTTCCTTCCTTCCTTCCTTCCTTCCTTCCTGTCTCTCAGACACAAGCACAAAAAGACACAAACAAACGCACCTAAATTTCTGAAACAGGCAAAAAAGTTTGGCTGACAAAAATTAGTGGCTCTTTTTACTGGCTATTTCTTTGACTTGTATTTCCTTTTGAAGTCATTGTGCCTCGCCTTGTGTGTGAATGTGAAAGACGGCACCACATGTACACGCTTAAAAATCAGCTATTGGGACGATAAGCTTCCGTTAGAGGAGTGTTTATTATCCTCAGCACCTTTAAGATGCTGGATTTCAACTCCCAGAATTCCCCAGCCAGCCCTGCTTAAACATCTGAAGACCCAATTTTCTCTTTTAAAAATACTCCAAAGTGTTCAGGCATCACCACATCTTTGTGAAGCTGATTAGAAAGTCCGCTTTTGCACCGAATAAATGTTACTTCTTCTATTGATGCCTCATTTCTTGCAACCCACCCAAGCTATTTTTTAGATTATTTTTGCAGGAGAGAGAGCCAAACAAACTGAACATTGTTCTCCATAAACTGCTTGCTTCACATGCTGAGATTAGTGCAAGCCGCTTTCTAACAGGTTTTTTTTTTTGGCCACAATATGGACTAGAAACGTCAGATTAAAAAAGGCCTGAGATTTCCAAGACACCGCGCCCTGCATTGAATACACATCACGATCCCCCTATAACTGACCAACAAGTCTACACAACCCATGCCACAAACATAACCGCTACCTTTTCCTGGGATATTTCAAATTCTCAGTCTACTTTATCGTAGACTGGATTTCTTAGTGGTCTCCCATCCACTTAAGCCTCCTTAGGTTGATTAGAAATACACATTGCCTAGTGTCCTTTAGGTGTTTCTCAATTTCAGCAGCTTTAAACTGTGGGGACTTCAACTCCCAGAATCCCTCAGCCAGAATGCTGGCTGGGGAATTCTGGGAGTCGAAGCCTACACAGCTGAAAGGTGCCAAAGTTGAAAAAAAAAACGCTACCGTTTTTCAGACAATTGATCCAATGCTGTGTTTCCTGCCTGGATATTTTCTATAAACTGGTATATTAGCCTATTTAATAACGTTCAGGGATAATACTGGAGAATTAATTTTCCTTTAATCTAGAAAAAAGGCTCAGGGAATTTTCCTTAATTTGGGAGTGGGATGCAAAGCCAAACAACAGTTTCAATTTTAGTCAGCCAGCGTGGGCAGGCTATAATGAGCTAACCACGAACACTAATCAACAGTGATTTTTTTCCCCCCCCCCGAGGTTCCTGTGGTCATAAATCCCAATTTCCCAAAAGGAAAAAATAAAAAAATTGACCGTTAACTTGAGTTTGCTTAATGCATCAGCAATCCAGGCTAACTATATCGGATGGGTTTCAGAATCTACTCCCTATTTGCTCCACAGAGGAATGCTATTTTTGTAAGAGCAAGGAGAAAGCCGGTTTGGGTTTAGTGATTAAGGCATCAAGCTAGAAATCAGGAGACGGTGAGTTCTAATCCTGCCTTAGGCATGAAAGCCGGCTGGGTGACTTTGGGCCAATCACCAGGAGGCGGTGAGTTCTAGTCCCACGTTGGGAATGAAAGCTGGCTGGGTGACCTTGGGACAATCTTCAGGAGAGGGTGAGTTCTAGTTCTGCCTTACATATGAAAGACGGTCGGATAACTTTGG
This sequence comes from Crotalus helleri, assembly GCA_024509115.1. NCBI lineage: Eukaryota > Metazoa > Chordata > Lepidosauria > Squamata > Viperidae > Crotalus > Crotalus helleri. The sequence continues at coordinate 6,941,270 of JAKSXO010000025.1, read as the reverse complement.
GCCAATAATCAGGAGACAGTGAGTTCTAGTCCTGCCTTAAGCATGAAAGCTGGCTGGGTGACTGTGGGCCCATCACCAGGAGACGGTGAGTTCTAGTCCCATCTCAGCCATGAAAGCCAGTTGGTGGGCCAATCACCAGGAGACGGTGAGTTCTAGTCCCGCCTTAGACCTAAAAGTCGGCTGAGTGACTTTGGGCCAATCACCAGGAGACGGTGAGTTCTAGTCCCGCCTTAGACCTAAAAGTCGGCTGGGTGACTTTGGGCCAATCACCAGGAGACGGTGAGTTCTAGTCCCGCCTTAGACCTAAAAGTCGGCTGGGTGACTTTGGGCCAATCACCAGGAGACGGTGAGTTCTAGTCCCGCCTTAGACCTAAAAGTCGGCTGGGTGACTTTGGGCCAATCACCAGGAGACGGTGAGTTCTAGTCCCGCCTTAGACCTAAAAGTCGGCTGGGTGACTTTGGGCCAATCACTTCCTCTCAGCCCCGGGCGTCAGACTCAGGCGACATGTCAGTCAATCGGATCCTGTCACAACCAATGGACCAATATTTGGTTGCTCTTCAAAAGGACCCTGTCCTTGTGGGAAAAACCCCGGCAATGGCAAAACGGTCCCGATACATTGCGCGACATCACGTGACGTCGTGAGTTTGACATGTTTGGCTGGTCCCTTCCAATGTACACATTCTTCAATTCTTGGGGCTGCCTGTCTGTTCTTTAATATTGGCTTACAGCCCGGTGCCTCAAACCAGGATGAGTGAAAAAAGAACGATTGCTGGAATTGGGGATGTCTAGTTTAATGAAGAGAAGGACGAGGGGGGACAGTCTTCCAGTATCTCAGGGGCTGCCCCAAAGAAGAGGGAGTCAAGCTATTCTTCAAAGCCCCTGAAGGCAGGAGAAGAAGCAACGGATGGAAACTAAGCAAGGAGAGAAGCAACCTGGAACTAAGGAGAAACTTCCTGACAGTGAGAAGAATTAACCAGTGGAACAACCTGCCTCCAGATGTTGTGAATGCTCCAACACTGGAAGTTTTTAAGAAGAGACTGGACAGCCATTTGTCCGAAATGGTATAGGGTTTCCTGCCTGAGCAGGGGGTTGGACTAGATGGCCTCCAAGGTCCCTTCCAACTCTATTCTGTAAAAGTTCAGAAGAGGGTTAGGGGTGACAGGAGAGCAATCTTCCATTATCTGAGGGTCTGCCACAGAGAAGACGGGGCCAAGCTATTCTCCAAAGAACCTGAAGATATTGGAAAACATCTGTGGCGAGAGATAATTTCACTGGGAATTTCAGCGAGGCGCTGATTTAAGGAAGCAGGAAATGCAGCAGGACAGGAAGAGCTGGGATTCTCCAGACCCGGTCGGAATACAGCTCCCATCAGCCCTGCCCAATCTGCAGGCCGACAACCCACCGAGAACGACACCTTTCCAGTTGCGTGTAATGAAAAGCACGTCAAAGGTCCATTTAAAGTCCTCAGAGATCCTCATGATCCCACAATGCACCACTACCACCACCTCCTCCTCCTCCTCCTCCTCCTCCTCCTCCTCTTCTTAAATCCTTCTCCCTTCTAGCACTGATGATGTTACCTAGATGGATCATGAAAGGTCTGCAAGAAAACCACCAAGCTCAGTGAGCACTAAGGACCCCAATAGTCGTCGTCATTGCCCCCCCTCCTCCTCCCTCTCCACAAACCCTTCTCCCTTCTAGCACTGATGATGTTACCTAGATGGGTCATGAAAGGTCTGCAAGAAAACCACCAAGCTCAGAGAGCACCCAGGACCCCCACAGTCCTTCTCCTTCTCCTCCTCCTCCTCCTCCTCCTCCTCCTCCTCCTCTTCTTAAATCCTTCTCCCTTCTAGCACTGATGATGTTACCTAGATGGATCATGAAAGGTCTGCAAGAAAACCACCAAGCTCAGTGAGCACTAAGGACCCTATAGTCGTTGTTGTCCTCCTCCTCCTCCTCCTCCTCCTCCTCCTCCTCCTCCTCCTCCTCCTTTCCACAAACACTTCTCCCTTCTAGAACTGATGATGTTACCTAGTTGGATCATGAACCGTCTGCAAGAAAACCACCAAGCTCAGAGAGCACCTAGGATCCCACAGTCGTCCTCCTCCTCCTCCTCCTCCTCCCTTCTAGCACTGATGATGTTACCTAGATGGGTCATGAAAGGTCTGCAAGAAAACCACCAAGCTCAGAGAGCACTAAGGACCCCATAGTCGTCGTCATTGCCCCCCCTCCTCCTCCTCCTCTCCACAAACCCTTCTCCCTTCTAGCACTGATGATGTTACCTAGATGGGTCATGAACCGTCTGCAAGAAAACCACCAAGCTCAAGAGAGCACCTTGGACCCCTGAATTTGGATTTAAAGCCAGAAACTTGTCGGGCCACACTAGAGGGCCCAACTGGAGAATAAGAATCTCCATACTTGATCTCTTCTAAGAGGGAGAGAATTGTTTCTTCTGAACCAGAGATAAAACATGGGCAGGCCACACCACTTGCTCAACCAACCCCCGGAAACGTGATGAGGCCAAGGGGGGATCCCACTTACCGAAAGACAGAACGAAGAAGAACGGCAGCCAGCAGAGAATGAAGACTCCAACCACGATGGCCAACGTCTTGGCTGCCTTCTTCTCCCTGGAGAACTTCAGAAGCCGGACCGAGAGAGAGCTTCTGAAAGTGTGTCTCTTGGTGCTGGCCAAGGAATCCTCCAGGACGCTCCGGCAATGGATCCTGAGCACCACTTCCATGGACTTGTTGCGTTCTTTCTTGACCCCAGCTTCCAGGCTCTTGGTGGTCCTCCTGGCCACCACGTAGATGTTGAAGTACATCACCAGGATGACCAAGAGGGGCAGGTAGAAGGAGAAAAGGGAGGAGAAGATGGCATAGCCCGGTTCTTCCGTGATGGTGCAGAGCTGGTCGCTTTCCGGAGGCTGTTCCTTCCAACCCAAAAGGGGTCCGATGGAGATGACCATGGAGGACAGCCAGACCACCCCCAGGATGACGACGGCCTTCTTCTCCGTCATGATGGTGGGGTACTTGAGGGAGTACTTGACCCCAATGTACCGATCCACCGAGATGATGCAGAGGCTCATGATGGAGGCGGTGCAACACAGGACGTCCACCGCGGCCCAGATGTCGCAGAAGATGCGGCCGAAGACCCAGAGGTCCAGGACCTCCAAGGTGGCCGAGAAGGGCAGGACGGTGGTGCTCAGCAGCAAGTCGGCGATGGCCAGGTTGATGATGAAGTAGTTGGTGACCGTCCTCAGCTGGCGGTTGCAGGCCACCGAGAGGATGACCAAGATGTTGCCCACGATGGCCAGGAGGATGAAGATGGCGAGGAAGACCCCGACGCCCACTGACTGCAGGCTCAGTCCCAGCGCCGCCGAGGCATTGCGGCCGCTGTCGGAGTGGACATCTCCTCTGATCCAGGACCCGTTAATCCCGCCGAGGTCTCCTGTGTGGTTCCCATTCAAGCTGGCATTAATCCGGTCAGAGAAAGTCATTCTTTTTCAAGACGGCTGAGACTCCATTGGGGACAGGCTCAGAAGCGCTGCCTTGTCTCTCCCACGCCCCCTACCACATCTTAGCAGGAAGGCTGGAAAATCCCAAAGACCCCTCCCCTTTTTTTAGCCTTTGGAGATAATCCTTTCTTCCTTCTCCTTTTTTTCTTTCCTTCCTTCCTTCCTTCCTTCCCTTCCTTCCTTCCTTCCTTTTTTCCTTTTTTCTTTCTTTCTTTCTTTCTTTCTTTCTTTCTTCTTCTTTCTTTCTTTCTTTCTTTCTTTCTTTCTTTTCTTTCTTCCTTCCTTCTTCCTTTCTTTCTTCTTCTTTCTTCTTTCTTTCTTTCTTTCTTTCTTTCTTTCTTTCTTTCTTTCTTTCTTTCTTTCTCTTTCTTTTTTCTTTCCTTCCTTTCCTTCCTTCTTTCTTTCCTTCCTTTTCTTTCTTTCTTTCCTTCCCTTCCTTCCTTCCTTCCTTCTTTCCTTTCTTTCTTTTCTTTCTTTCTTTCTTTCTTCTTTCTTTCTTTCTTTCTTTCTTTCTTTCTTTCTTTCTTTCTTTCTTTCTTCTTTTCTGTCTGTCTGTCTGTCTGTCTGTCTTTCTTTCCCTTTCTTTCTCACACTATCTCCTGTCCCCTGCAGTTAATTCCTGCGAAGGTCGACTTTGTCCGAACATTTCTCACCGCTTTCTCCGTCCCCAGCCACGCAGCATCCCTGGCAGATTTATTCCGCAAAGGAGCTGGATCTCAAGAAGTCCGCCTCCCCTTGGCTTCTCCCAACCGATGCGCCTTCAGGCGTCTGTTCTCCTTTCCTCTTCGGCTTATAGCAAATCTTAAGGCTAACACTTCCTCTCCCCCCCCCCCCCCCCAGCACTCTTCACCGGAATGTTTGACAGCAGAGCTATTTTGAGAGGCCTTTTATCCTTCCGTGATCTGGGAGAGGGTGAAGGAAAGAAGGAAGGAAAGACACAAGAGAAAAAAGGATAAAATGGGAAAAATAAGAGAAGGATGGAAGGACAAGAAAAAGAAAGGATAAAGTGGGTGAAATAAGAGAAGGAAGGAGGGAAGGGAAGAAGGAAGGAAGGGAGGGAGGGAGGAAAGACAAGCACCAGAGAAAGAAAGGACAAAGTGGGTGAAAATAGAAGGAAGGGAGGAAGGAAGAAAGGAAGGAAGGGAAAGAAGGAAGGACAAGCAGAAGAAAGGATAAAGTGTGGGAAATAATAGAAGGAAGGAAAGAAGAAAGGAAGGAAGGACAAGCACCAGAGAAAGAAAGGATAAAGTGGGTGAAATAATAGAGGGAAGGAAGGGAAGAAGGAAGGAAGGAAGGAAGGAGAAGCACAAAAAAATGATAAAGTGGGTGAAATACTAGAAGGAAGGAAGGAAGGAAGGAAAGAAGGAAGGAAGGAAGGAAGGAAGGGACAAGCACCAGAGAAAGAAAGGATAAAGTGGGTGAAATAATAGAGGGAAGAGAAGAAGGAAGGAAGGACAAGCACAAAAAAAAGGATAAAGTGCGGGAAATAATAGAAGGAAGGAAGGAAGGAAGGAAGAAAGGAAGGAAGGAAGGAAGGAAGGACACGCACCAGAGAAAGAAAGGATAAAGTGGGTGAAATAATAGAAGGAAGGCAGGGAAGAAGGGAAGAAGGAAGGAAGGAAAGGGAAGAAAGAAAGAAAGAAAGAAAGAAAGCCTCTTCACCCCTTCTCGAGCTCCCTCAAGCCTCCTTCGTTCCGCAGAACCGGACAGCCAGCCTGCTTCTTCAATTCCCCCGTTCCCGCAGCAGCCAGCCTGCAAAGCCCGGACCCGGCTACGCGGTGGCGGCGGCGGCGGCGGTCCCTGCGCAGCACCGAGCCGCGGGCGCTCAGGTGCCGCGCGCGGGGGGCTGCGGAGCGGCAAGCGGCGCGGAGCGGAGCGAGTCCCCGGCCGGGGCGAGGCGAGGCGGGGCGGGGCGGGGCGGGGCGGGGCGGGAGCGGAGGGTCCCCGCCGCATTTGTCCGCGGAGGCGCGGCGGGAGGCGGGCGGGGCTTCGCCGCTGCCCGAAATAGCTCCATTGAAGGATTCCCAGCGCTCCGACCGGGCGCCCGGCAGGCGCTAGAGGGCAGCAAAGGGCCGGGAGGGCGCCCGAGTTGTCGCAGCGCTCGGAGCCGCCGACTGTGCCCGGGTGGCTCCTGGCAGGGGGAAAAAAACAACAACAAACCCATCAGAGCTGGAAGGGACCTTGGAGGTCATCTAGCCCAACCCCCCCTGCTGGAGCAGGAGACCCTTTGCCATTCCGCACAGATGGCTGTCCAGTCTCTTCTTGGACGCGGGGTTGGACTAGATGATCTACAAGGTCCCTTCCAACTCTGTTATTCTATTCTATTCTATTCTATTCTATTCTATACTCCATTCTATATTCCATTCTGTATTCCATGCTGTATTCTATTCTATTCTATTCTATTCTATTCTATTCTATTCTATTCTATTCTATTCTATTCCATTCCATTCCATTTCATTCTTATTTCTATTCTATTCTATTCTATTCTATTCTATTCTATTCCATTCCATTCTTTCTCCTCCAGTGATGAGGTACCCACAAGGTCTGGAGGCAAGTCATTCCATTGGTTAATTGTTCTCATTTTTCAGGAAATTTTTCTTTAGTTCTATGTTGGCTCTCCCTTTAATGAGCTTTCACTTATTACTTCTTGTTCTGCCTTTAGGTGCTTTGGAGAATAGGTTGAGCCCCTCTTCTTTGTGGCAGCCCCTCAAATACTGGGAGACTGCTATCATGTTACCCCTAATCCTTCTCTTCTGAATGTTTACAGAATACAGAATAACAGAGTTGAAAGGGACCTTGGAGGTCTTCTAGTCCAGCCCCCTGCTCAGGCAGGAGACCTTACACAGGGTCTTCTAGTCCAACCCCCTGCTGAAGGAGGAAACCCTACACCATTCTGGCAAATGGTTGTCCAATCTCTTCTTGAAAACCTCCAGCAAGACCCACAACCTCTGGTGGCAAGTCGTTCCACTGGGTAATTGTTCTCATGGGTGACAGGGCAGGGAGAAGACAGGTGCTAAGGGGTCCTCCTGCGCTGCCCAGCCACCCTTCACCCCTGCGCAGCCCCTGGAGGGAGGGGGGTGGGGTGGGTCCCCACAGCAGGCAAGACCCCAGCCGGACTGGAGAGCAGCTTTCCTTGGTCATGTTGGAGGTTCTGAAAGAAGCTAAGCTGGGTTGAACGTGGTTGGCATTTGGATGGGAGGGCCCTGGGAACCCTGGATTGGGGAAATTAAAGCATCTGGTAGAAGAAAGCCATGGAGGAAATGCTTCCTTCCTTCCTTCCTTCCTTCCTTCCTTCCTTCCTCCTCCCTCCCTCCCTCCCTCCCTCCCTCCCTCCTTCCTTCCTTCCTTCCTTCCTTCCTTCCTCCCTCCCTTCCCCACTGTAATTCTGCATGAATTTATTTCCTTCCTTCCTTCCTTCCTTCCTTCCTTCCTTCCTTCCTTCCTTCCTTCCTTCCTCCTTTCCTTCCTTCCTTCCTTCTTTCCCCACTGTAATTCTGCATGAATTAATATCCTTTCTCCCTCCCTCCCTTCATTTCCAACTGTAACCCTGCATGGATTCATTTCCTTCCTTCCTTCCTTCCTTCCTTCCTTCCTTCCTTCCTTCCTTCCTTCCTTCCTTCCTTCCTTCCTCCCTCCCTCCCTCCCTCCCTCCCTCCCTCCCTCCTCCCTACTCCCTCCCTCCCACCCAGGAATGCTGCCTAGATATTATGTTTTAAAATAAAAATAATCTCCTTGGCCAATTTTTTTTGAAGGTAGGGTAATAATCCTTGCCTAGACCCTTTATTAATCTAATTAGTTTTATGGCTGTGAAACAAGAGGAAAGAGCATGCTTTGAATGCTTATTCTTCCCCGTGTGGATTATTCAAAGCAGAATGGAATGAAATAGTTCCTTTGATGATCCTGTTCCTGGGACAAAGCTTGGGAGTGATGGTGTTTGTTTTTATGAACTGGGAACTCTTGAAATACCTTTTTTTGAAGATGTTTTGCACACCCTGTGATCTCACTGTCATGAGTAAGCTCTGGAAGCACTATATAATATTTCCAGAGCATTATAAAGGTTCTGTATAAAGTAATATTCTGTATTATACTGCATTAGAATAGAATAGAATAGGAAAGAATAAGAATAGGAAAGAATAAGAATAAGAATAAGAATAGAATAGAATAGAATAGAATAGAATAGAATAGAATAGGAAAGAATAAGAATAGGAAAGAATAAGAATAAGAATAAGAATAGAATAGAATAGAATAGGAAAGAATAAGAATAGGAAAGAATAAGAATAAGAATAAGAATAGAATAGAATAGAATAGAATAAGAATAAGAATAGGAAAGAATAGAATAGGAAAGAATAAGAATAGGAAAAAATAAGAATAAGAATAGAATAGAATAGAATAGAATAGAATAGAATAGAATAAGAATAAGAATAGGAAAGAATAAGAATAAGAATAAGAATAGAATAGAATAGAATAGAATAGAATAGAATAGAATAGAATAGAATAGAAGCTGGAAGGGACCTTGAAGGTCTTCTAGTCCAGCCCCCTGCTCAAGCAGGAGAACCTATACCATCTCAGACAAGTGACTCTCTAGTAGTCTCTTCTTAAAGCCTCCATGGATGGAGCGCCCACGATTTCTGGTGGCAAGCTGTTCCACTGGTTAATTGTCCTCACTGTTAGGAACTTTCTCCATAATTCCAGGTTGTTTCTCTCTTTGATCAGTTCCCGGCCATTGTTTCTTGTCCTGCCCTCTGGTGCTTTGGAGAATAATTTGACCCCTTCTTCTTTGTGGCAGCCTCTCAATATAGTATAGGCAAGGTCACACTTGGAATATTGCACACAGTGTGGGCCACCAGGACACACACACACAAAAAAAGATGTGGAAACCCTAGAAACTGTGTAGAGAAGAGCAACAAAGATGATTAGGGGACTGGAGGCAAAACCGTATGGTGAATGATTGAGGGAACTGGGTAGGTCTAGTTTAATGAAGAGAAGGACTAGAATAGAATATCTTTATTGTCTTTGTGTAACTCACGACGAAATTAAATGACTAGGGGTGACCTGATAGCTGTGTTCCAATATCTTAGGGGCTGCCCCAAAGAAGAGGGAGTCAAGCTATTCTCCAAGGCGCCTGAAGGCAGGACAAGAAGCAACGGGTGGAAACTAATCAAGGAGAGAAGCAACCTAGAACTAAGGAGAAACTTCCTGACAGTGAGAACAATTAACCAGTGGAACAACCTGCCTCCAGAAGCGGTGAATGCTCCAACACTGGAAGTTTTTAAGAACAGACTGGACAACCATTTGTCTGAAATGGTAATGGGGGTTCCTGCCTGAGCAGGGGGTTGGACTAGATGACCTCCAGGGTCCCTTCCAACTCTATTCTGTAAAAGTTCAGAAGAGGATTAGGGGTGATAGGATAGCAGTCTTCCATTATCTGAGGGTCTGCCACAGAGAAGAGGGGGCCAAGCTATTCTCCAAAGAACCTGAAGCAACAGATGGAAACTCATCAAGGAGAGATTTCAAGGTAGAATAAAGGTGAAATTTCCTGACAGTGAAAACAATTAATCAGTGGAATGGCTTGTCTCTGGAAGTTGTGGGTGTTCCAACACTGGAGGTTTTCAAGAAGAGATTGGACAGCCATTTGACAGGGATGCTATAAGGTCTCCGGCCTTGAGCAGGGGGTTGGACTAGAAGATCTCTGAGGTCCCTCTAGTCCAGGGGTAGGCAACCTTGGCTCTTTTATGACTCGTGGACTTCAACTCCCAGAATTCCTGAGCCAGCATGAGGAATTGCGGCCTCTTTATGACTTGTGGACTTCAACTCCCAGAATTCCTGAGCCAGCATGGCTCAGCTTGGAAACTCTCCCTTTCCCCTCAGCATGGCTGGCTCAGGAATTCTGGGAGTTGAAGTCCACGAGTCATAAAAGAGCCAAGGTTGCCTACCCCTGCTCTAGTCCTATGATCCTATGTTCTATATTCCATAACTGAGTTTATTCACAATACAATCTCAAGAACGGAAGGAAGGAGAGGTGACAACTCTCTAAAATCAAGTCTGAGGTATTAATATCTCTGCTCCCCTTTGTAAACCTAAGTATGTTTTGGCTAAGTTATACATCAGCCAGGAAGACAGCACTTAGTAAAGAAAGATTGCAATAGGCAATTAAACTCCAATCCTCCAGATTTTTCCTAAAAAAAGAAACTGACATTAATCATCATCGAAGTAATGTATTTTGATTTTTTTTCAAAAGAAGAAGAAAGCTGTAGAATTATCTCAGGAATATTCCAGTCACATTACGCCCCGACAAAGAATTTTTGTGACTCATAAATGTCAGTGTACATTTTGTAAACAACGCTGATATTAAAGCTGTACCTCATGCAAGTTTTGCTATCAGTTTAAAGCCAGTGCAACTGTGGAAGCCGTTTGCAGCAATGACCTAACCAGCTGAGAACCGCTGAGAGGGGCAGCAGAGGCCAGGAGAAGATCGCTGAGTGGTCTTCTTTTTCTAATGTCTGCTGCTTTGCTTCATCTTTATCGCACATGACGGACCTTTGCTTTGATATGGTCAAGTAATAACCCAGGACTGAATGTCCCCAACTTGGGGGGGGGGGGCTCAATTGTATTAGGTTGTAAGATTCAAATAACCAATTACAGCTAATCCTTGACTTACAGTCATTCGTTTAATGGCCATTTGAAGCTACACATCGCTGAAGAATGTGACTTATGATCATTGTTTCACACGGGTGACCATTGCAGCATCCTCATGGTCACCTGATCAAAATTAAGATGCTTGGCAACTGGCATATATTTATAATGGTTGCAGTATTCTGGGGTCATTGTTATTATTATTATTATTATTTATTATAGACACCACACTCCAAAAGTCGGTTAATTTAACACGGGGCATAACCGAGTCTGATTAACTGGGGTCAGTTAACTCTTGTTGGTATTCCCACCACGTTAAATTCAGTTCAATTCATGATGGAAACTAGGGCTACTAGATCTGGGCTGCAATACTTCCAGCGACCACAAGGTGGCAGCAAAGACAAACAAAATAATTCCTAGCCAACTGGTGGCCAACTGGAGTATTGCAGTCAGAATGTGTTGTAGCTGTGAGGGTGAAGGTTGGTTCTCCGAGCTTGTGGGTTGATTTCCCAACGTTTTGTTACCAGGCTAGGTAACATCTTCAGCGGAGTTTAGGGGTTGTCAGAGTCGGCGTTCTTCTGTTTATAAGGGCTTCAGGTGTGGGTGTGTCAAGTGAGGCTCTTATGATGGGTCAGGTGTGAGTCATCAGTGAGAGGCTTATGATGGGTCTTGTGATGGGGAGGTTACATTGGTGAGGGTCATTGGGAGGTGAAGTGCTGGTTGAGGGGGGATTGCGCAGGATGGCTGTACGGGTATAGTATAGGGGGTACCTTGCTCAATAGTAGTAACTGTGAGAGCGATCTCGGAGTCCTAGTGGTCAATCACTTAAATAGGAGCCAGCCGTGTGCTGCAGCTGCCAAAAAAGCCAACACAGTGCTGGGCTGCATTAACAGAGGGATAGAATCAGGATCACCTGAAAGATTACTACCACTTTACAAGCCACACTTGGAATACGGCATCCAGTTTTGGTCACCACGATGTAAAAAAGATGTTGAGACTCTAGAAAGAGTGCAGAGAAGAGCAACAAAGATGATTAGGGAGACTGGAGGCTAAAACATACAAGGAACAGTTGCTGGAATTGGGTATGTCTAGTCTAATGAAGAGAAGGATGAGGGGGGACATGATAGCAGTGTTCCAATATCTCAGGGGCTGCCCCAAAGAAGAGGGAGTCAAGCTAGTCTCCAAAGCACCTGAAGGCAGGACAAGAAACAATGGATGGAAACTAATCAAGGAGAGAAGCAACCTGGAACTAAGGAGAAACTTCCTGACAATGAGGACAATTAACCAGTGGAACAACCTGCCTCCAGAAGTGGAGAATGCTCCAACACTGGAAGTTTTTAAGCAGAGACTGGACAGCCATTTGTCCGAAATGGTATAGGGTTCCTTTCCTGAACAAGGGGTTCGACTTGATGACCTCCAAGGTCCCAACTTTTTATTATTATTATTATTATTATTGATCATCACACAGTCAACCAGACTGGATTTGGCATTTTTGTCTACCTACTGAGTCCTTATCAAAGACCTGGGATAGGCAGGTTTCCTTCCTGAGCAGGGGGTTGGACTAGATGACCTCCAAGGTCCCTTCCAACATCATCATCATCATCATCATCATCATCATCATCATCATCATCATCATTATTATTATTATTACTATTATTATTATTATTATTATTATGTCGGTACCATCTCCTGATGGCAGTTCAATTGACTTGTGTTCTGAGGGTTTTGCAGGCTAGTAGTAGGTCAATGTGTCTGTTGATGGAATTGCTGGTGGAGTGGCAGGCTTCAACAGACTCATGAGCATGGCGGGTGGTAGCGTGGCCGATGATTTTTGGGTTACCAAGACCCTAACTCTTGATAAACCAGGACTTGGTGTCTTTGCTATTCTTCGGAGCTTTCAGTAGCTTTTGAAAAATCTCGATTGGGCTGGTGGAGAGGGAAATTATCCAGGGGTGACGTGCGCGTGTGAACAGCGGCAAGCAGCCCCAGAAGAAGTGGGCCGGTGAGGTGAGGCAGGCGTCAGGGCATAGAGACCTGGCTGCGATGGTAAGTGAGTACAGGGTGCGTGGGGTACCTCCAACCCTCACCCTCACTACCCTACAGTAGTGGCCAAAATTGTGGAAACCTTTTTGGGAAAAGTGTACAGTAGAAATGCCACGTTTGCTTAAATTTCCACCTGTTTTTCTTCTCATTTCTTTACAACTATAGCCTTGTTCACCTGATAATAATATTTTACATCGCTTTCTGGTCGACCGGTCAACTTTTGGCACCATGACTTTAATTTTATTATGTTTTACAAGCTCACTCAATGAAAGAACACCAAAAAACCCAGCCAACGGGATAGCGATCACATAACACACTGACAAATGTCTTCCTCTCAGCTTCAGTGCATGATATCAATCACTGGACCCTACTGTGATCTGATTGGCCCATGGCCAAAACAAGCTGACACCTGATTGGCTCTCTCAACACTCATGCTCATTGGCTACGATCAGAGGAAGGAAAGCTACCTGAGATCAACCTGAGCAAGTTGTGCTTCCTTTTTCTGGTTCTTTGGCTATAACTTTTCATAGAATGCAGTACAGATAATTGAACAAACTTCGTTGCATTACGTTCTTGATTAAATTATTTTTCTGTCGATATATAATTTTATGGGACTGCTCCCCCCCCAAAAAAGTGCTGTTATTAGCCATCCAACCTCAAAAATACACTTTTCCCAAAAGGTTTCCACAACTGTGACCACTGCTGTAGCTTAATTTTGGGGCATGCGCTTCGCTCCACAACTAGGGCTTATTTTGGGGGGGGGGTAGGGCTTCTATTAGGCCCACCCCCCAAAAAATCAAACCAGGGCTTATTTTCAGGGTAGGTTTTATTTTGGCAGGTGTGAAAAACAATCCTAAATTGCTTTTTTTTTCAACGCCGTTGTAATTTTGAATGGTCACTAAAGGGGCTGTCGTAAGTCGGGGACTACCTGTAGCAGCAAAGGTATGGCATTCGCATATCCGTCCTGCCTCCCCCCCATATCTCCTTGTGAAACCTGTGCAAACATGCTCAGCCCGGGAGTTTCCCATGGCAATTCCTTCCATCTGCGATTAATTCGAATTCTCTTTTCCAAAGAGGATTCTCTGCTCAGCCGTCCTCTTCTTTATTCCTAGAAGAATATGGTCCTTTTTTCGTGGCGCGGCTCGCCCGCCGTTGTGGGAATGGGGATGGCCTTGGACGCAGGGATCGCTCGCTCCTGCGTTTGTAACCCTTGATGGTTTGTAACGGAGGGTTTCCGGCCACAGACGGCAAGGGAGAAGAAGCCGCTGCTGACAGCTGGCAGTGTTGACAGAAACAGCTGCTTTTCCGAGGGACGTGATCTTTTTTCAATGAGGCGCAAGGCAGCCTGTGCCCTGATGGGCCGGAGATATTTCCTTACCTAAACAGAGAAATGGGATGAGCAAGGGTGGGAGGGAGGATTGCAGGGGGAGTAGGTTTGACTTTCTGCTGGCTTCCCCATTGAATTTCCTTGTGGGAATTTGGCAGAGAGTATAGGAAAGGCCTGCCTTCACCCTCCTTCCTTCCTTCCTTCCTTCCTTCCTTCCTTCCTTCCTTCCTTCCTTCCTTCCTTCCTTCCTTCCTTCCTTCCTTCCTTCCTTCCTTCCTTCCTTCCTCTCCTTCCTTTCTTTCTTCCTCCCTTCTCTTCCTTCCTCCTCTCCTTCCTTCCTTCTTTCCTCCTTTCCTTCCTTCCTTTATTCCTCCTTCCTCTCCCTTCCTTCCTCCTCTTCTTCTTTCCTTCCTTCCTTCCTCCTTCCTCTCCTTCCTTCCTCTCCTTCCCTACCTTCCTTCTTTCTTTCCTTCTCTCCTCTCCTTCCTTCCTTCCTTCCTTTCTTCTCTTCCTCTCCTTTCTTCCTTCCTTCCTTCCGCCCTTTCCTTCCGCCCTTTCCTTCCTCCTTTCCTTTCTTCCTTCCTTCCTCTCCTTCCTTTCTTTCTTCCTCTCCATCCTTCCTTCCTTCCTTTCTTCTCTTCCTTCCTCCTCTCCTTCCTTCCTTCTTTCCTTTCTTTTTTTCTTCCTCTCCATCCTTCCTTCCTTCCTCCCTTCTCTTTCTTCCTCCTTTCCTTCCTTCCTTCTTTCCTCCTCTCCTTTTTTCTTCCTCTCCATCCTTTCTTCCTTCCTCCCTTCTCTTCCTTCCTCCTCCTTCCTTCCTTCCTTCCTCTCCTTCCTTCTTTCCTTCCTTCCTTTTTTCCTACTCTCCTCTCCTTCCTTCCTTCCTCCCTTCTCTCCTTCCTTTCTTCCTCTCTCCTTCCCTCCTTCCCTTCATTCATTCCTCCCTCCCTCCTCCCTCCCTCCCTTCCATCCTTCCTTCCTTCCCCCTCCTGTCCCTACCAAGACAAGAATATAAATCATGGATTATGATTTATTGTTGGAGAAAAACATAATCTACATGGTTGCATGGTTGTTAAGCAAATCACTGCAGGCGTTAAGCGAATCACATGATCCTTAAGCTTCCCTGATTGACCTTGCTTATGGGAAGCTGGCTGGGATGGTTGCAGATGATGATTACATGACCCTGGGATGCTGCAGCCATTGTAAATACAGTTGCCGAGCACTTGAATTTTGATCACATGCTGCAATGGTCATAAGTATGAGGACCAGACAAAAGTCACTTTTTCCAGTGCCATTGTAACTTTGAACGGTCACTAAACAAATGGCTGTAAGCCAGACTGCCTATAGAATGCAGGTTTATGATTTCTTAGTGGTCTCTCATCCAAGCTATAAATTCAACTTGTTACTGAATAGAATAGAATAGAATAACAGAGTTGGAAGGGACCTTGGAGGTCATCTAGTCCAACCCTCTGCTCAGGCAGGAAACTCTATACCATTTCAGACAAATGGCTGCCCAGTCTCTTCTTAAAAAACTTCCAGTGTTGGAGCATTCACCGCTTCTGGAGGCAGTTTGTTCCACTGGTTAATTGTTCTCACTGTCAGGAAGTTTCTCCTTAGTTCCAGGCTGCTTCTCTCTTTGGTTAGTTTCCATCCGTTGCTTCTCGTCCTGCCTTCTGGTGCTTTGGAGAATAGCTTGACTCCCTCTTCTTTGGGGCAGCCCCTAAGATACTGGAAGACTGCTATCATGTCCCCCCTCGTCCTTCTCTTCATTAAACTGGACATTCCCAATTCCAGCAATCGTTCCTTATATGCTTTAGCCTCCAGTCCCCCAATCATCTTTGTTGCTCTTCTCTGCACTCTTTCTAGAGTCTCAACATCTTTTTTACATCGTGGTGACCAAAACTGGATGCTGTATTCCAAGTGTGTACCAAGGCATTGTAGAGTGGCATTAATACTTCACGTGATCTTGATTCTATCCCTCTGTAATTTCGAACTGTCACTAAACAAAGTGTTATAAATTGAGAACGAGTTGAACATTTAGCTGGATTGGGAGCAGCTTTTCCGAAACAGAGGAACACGTGTGTCTCTTTTTATTGAGATTAAATGCAAATTTATTACTCAATGAGCTAAGCGATCAATGGTCCGCTTGTAGTAATTCATTTAAGAGTCTCTAATCTGATTGTCCTGCATGATAAGAACAAAAAGATCGATGCAAGTTTATTATACAGCTGGTGGGAAATTTCCTGATGCTTTCTGATCGGTTTGACTACGATCACCAAGTTGCTTCGGGCAATTTTCATTTGTGGTGAACAAAAAAACCTGTTCAATGTTTTTTTCCTTTTTTAAATTTTTTTTGTTGT
Organism: Crotalus helleri; assembly: GCA_024509115.1. Classification (NCBI taxonomy): domain Eukaryota; kingdom Metazoa; phylum Chordata; class Lepidosauria; order Squamata; family Viperidae; genus Crotalus; species Crotalus helleri. The sequence goes on along the minus strand of JAKSXO010000025.1, from coordinate 6,925,395 downwards.
TAATTGCCAAGTCGTGTCTGATCCATCGCGACCCCATGGACCACGTTCCTCCAGGTCTTCCTGTCCTCTGCCATCTTCTGGAGTCCATTGAAGCTCACGCCTCCTGCTTCAGTGACTCCATCCAGCCACCTCCTTCTCTGTCGTCCCCTTCTTCTCTTGCCCTCCATCTTTCCCAGCATCAGGCTCTTCTCCAGGGAGTCCTTCCTTCTCATTAGGTGGCCAAAGGACTTGAGTTTCAACTTCAGGATCTGGCCTTCTAAAGAGCAGTCGGGGTTGATCTCCTCTAGGACTGACCGGTTTGAACGCCTTGCAGTCCAAGGGACTCGCAAGAGTCTTCTCCAGCACCAGAGTTCAGAGGCCTCAATTCTTTTACGCTCAGCCTTTCTTATGGTCCAACTTTCACAGCCATACATTGCAACTGGGAAAACCATGGCCTGGACTATCCGCTCTTTTGTTGGCAGGGTGATGTCTCTGCTTTTTAGTATGCTGTCTAGATTTGCCATAGCTTTCCTCCCCAGGAGCAAGCGTCTTTTAATTTCTTGGCTGCAGTCCCCATCTGTGGTGATCTTGGAGCCGAGGAAGATAAAATCTGTCACTACCTCCATTTCTTCCCCATCTATTTGTCAGGAAATCCTGAAATTTTCCGGTGGTTTACAGAGTCAGCCTATTGGCCCTCACAATCTGGGTCCTCATTTTCCCAACCTCGGAAGGATGGAAGGCTGAGTCAATCATGAACCAGTCAGGATCAAACTGCTGGCAGTGGGCAGAGTCAGACTGCAATACTGCGTTCTAACCACTGCACCACCAGGACCCTTCCTTCCTCCCTCCCTCCCTCCCTCCTCCATTTCTGTCTCCTTCCTTCCTCCCTTCCTCCCTTCTTTCCTTCCTTCCTTTCTCTCTCCCTCCCTCCCTTGTCCATTTCTGTCTCCTTCCTTCCTTCCTTCCTTCCTTCCTCCCTCCCTCCCTCCCTCCCTCCTCCATTTCTCTCCTTCCTTCCTTCCTTCCTTCCTTCCTTCCTTCCTTCCTTCCTTCCTTCCTTCCTTCCTTCCTTCCTTCCTTCCTTCTTCCCTCCCTCCTTCCCTCCCTTCTTTTCTTAGCACTTAGCAATAGCACGTAGGCTTATCACAGTGCTTTACAGCCCTCTCTAAGCAGTTTACAGAGTCAGCCTATTGGCCCTGACAGTCTGGGTCCTCGTTTTACCGACCTGGAAGGCTGAGTCAATCTTGAACCGGTGAGGATCGAACTGCTGGCTGTGGGCAGAGTCAGCCTGCAATGCTGCATTCTCACCAGGGCTCTTATAGAAAGATCATTGGGCAGCCGTGACTTGATGGAAACCTTGCCCTTTTTTTTGTTTTGTTTTTTCACACACAGCCTTGATTTCTCTGTTTGCTTAATTCTATTTATACCTCGCCCTTTAGCAAGCTCTCCAGGAGGGCAGCATCGGTGCAAGCAGAAGTGACAATAACATCCCGCAATGCGCCATCCTGAAGCCGATATAAGTGGTCCCTGGAGAGGTTGAACCCATCAACCATTGGCCACCTTGATTACAGCGACTGCTGTTTCTAAAATGTTCTCCAGCTTCGGATTTTCAACGAAAGGATTATCAGGAGTCAAAGGGGTCCTGGAGAGGCCAAAGCTACGTTGGAAAGCTGCTACATGTCTATGGAGATTCTCAGTCATCCTGCCTGAGCAGGGGGTTGGTCTAGATGACCTCCAAAGTGCCTTCCATCATCATCATCATCATCACCATTAAATTTCTCCTTAGTTCTAGGTTGCTTCTCTCCTTGGTTAATTTCCATCTGTTGCTTCTTGTCCTGCCTTCAGGGGCTTTGGAGAATAGCTTGGCTCCCTCTTCTTTGGGGCAGCCCCTGAGATACTGGAAGACTACTATTCTCTACGTGTCAAGGTCCCTTCCAACATCATCATCATCGTCATCTGTAAGGTCCCACCCCACTTTGCATCTTAAGAAGACAGAACTCTTGGAATAATTCTTCCAACAGGCATCCTTTATTAAGAGAAAATGGTTGCAGGCGTTCTAGACAGGACTTGGTGTCCAAGCTCTCCCATTCAAGGTTTTAAGGGATTCCCCAGTAGCCCCACCCAATCACCCCCCTCTTCCAGCGACAGTCTCAGGCAATACTCTCCCACCCCCTTTTCCTTACTGCCGGCTGGATGGAGACTTCAAAGAAAACTACATGAAAGGTAATAGCCCCATTCTTATGGTTAGCTTACAGGACCGCATTCTGCCGCACAGCTCCCAGAGACCGGTGAGGTCCCATAGATTGGGCCTCCTTCAGGTCCCGTCGGCCAGACAATGTCGGCTGGCGGGCCCTCGGGGAAGGGCCTTTTCTGTGGTGGCTCCGACCTGGTGGAATCAACTTCCCCCCGAGGTTCGAACTACTCCCACCCTGCCGCCCTTTAAGAAAGCCGTTAAAACTCTCCTGTTCCGGCAGGCCTGGGGCTGATGTCCCCGGGGGGGCGGGATATGATCGGACTCGCGGTATGACTGGATTATTTTATTCTTTTATGACTGTTTTTAACCTTGTATGCCGCCCTGAGTCCTTTGGGATTGGGCGGCATATAAATATTTGTAAATAAATAAATAAATAAATAGCTCTTTTGGCAATACACACATCCAGTTCCTTTGAAGTGTACCAAAGGAAGTGAGGGCCATAAAGCCCCTTTGTTCCCCCCCTTTCCCTTCATCGTATGACAGAATCCATAGAAGGCAGAAATGGGGTTTTTTATAATTGGTAACTAGAGATGAAATATAATTGGATTCTGACATCATCATCATTAAATTTCTCCTTAGTTCTAGGTTACTTCTCTCTTTGGTTAGTTTCCATCTGTTGCTTCTTGTCCTGCCTTCAGGTGCTTTGGAGAATAGCTTGACTCCCTCTTCTTTGGGGCAGCCCCTGAGATACTGGAAGGCTGCTATCATGTCCCCCCCTCGTCCTTCTCTTCATTAAACTAGACCAGTGGTAGGCAACCTTGGCTCTTTTATGACTCGTGGACTTCAACTCCCAGAATTCCATGCTGAGGGGAAAGGGAGAGGTTTTCAAGCTGAGCCATGCTGGCTCGGGAATTCTGGGAGTTGAAGTCCACGAGTCATAAAAGAGCCAAGGTTGCCTACCCCTGAACTAGACCTACCCAATTCCAGCCACCGTTCCTTATATGCTTTAGCCTCCAGTCCCCTGATCATCTTTGTTGCTGTTCTCTGCACTCTTTCCAGAGTCTCAACATCTTTTTTATATCGTGGCAACCAAAGTGGATGGACCGAAGCACGGTGGGCTGGGGAATTCTGGGAGTTGAAGTCCACATGTCTTAAAGTTGCCAAGGTCGAGAAACAATATGGTGGAACTCACACATGAGATGCTAAAGCTGAATGTTTCCATCAGGAACCATGAGGAGAGATGGGAGTGAGGTGAAGATTGCCTGCGTCATCCAGTCTGTTTGTGGCCAAGTTTAGCAAGCAGGACAACTCCGCTCACCCCGGGTAGCCATGTTTGAAAACCGTCCCCTGATCAAGCCTCCATGTCTTTTAATCTCTTCCAGGGCTACAATCCAAGTTAATATTTTCCAGGCTTGCTATGAGCCCTGGATTTGCACATTTTCGCCTTGTTTGGATACCAAGGTAATCACTTCTATTTTCGCTGGCATCACCCAAAATAAATACACATGGGAAAACAATCAGCCATATGCCAACAATGTCTAGACAGCGCCATGAAAGATGAAAACAAGCCATGTTAGAAGCCAACGGGTCGGGTCCAGCCAAGGTTGTGTGTCATTTATTAAGCTTGATAATAAACATAAGCCCGAGCAAGGCATGCTGGCAATTCGAAATGCTGGCTAGAGTGAAGTGAGCTGGCAATGTGAAGCAAGGGTTAGTCAACATAGGACAGAGAATAACAGTTGGAAGGGACCTTGGAGGTCTTCTAGTCCAGCCCCCTGCTCAAGCAGGAGAACCTATACCATTTCAGACAAATGGCTGTCCAGTCTCCTCTTGAAAACCTCCAGTGATGGAGCACTCACAACTTCTGAAGACAGGTCGTTCCACTGGTTAATCGTTCTCATTTTGTTTTGGTTATGGGCCAGGCTTAAATTATATAATAGAAGATTAGTGAAATAAGATTCACAAGTATAGGGAATCCTTAACTTACAACCCTTTGTTTAGTGACTATTCAAAGTTCCAGCAGCACTGTGACCTATCCTCACACCTATGACCGTTGCAGTGTCCCCATGGTCACGTGATCAAAGTTCACATGACCATGGCAACTGATTCATATTTAAGATGTTCTCAGCGTCCCAGGATCACGTGATCCCATTTTTTGACCTTCTGACCAGCAAAGCCAATGGGGGGGGGAGCCAGATTCACTTAATAACCATGTTACTCATTTAACAACTGCAGTGATTCCTTTAACAACCGTGGCATGCAAAGTGGTAAAATGAGGTAAAAGCCACTTAATCAATGTCTCACTTAACAACAGAAATGTTAGGCTCCATTGTGGTCGTAAGTCGAGGACTATATAAGGACTTGTCTTGGGTAGGAGTTGGACTAGAACCACCAAGACCCCTTCCAGCTCTATGATCCTATAATTATCTATGGTTTTCTAGCTGATTTAGGGACTGTTGAAAGAAAAAACTTCATCGGGGTCCAGTCCAAGCTGGGAATAATGGAAATGGAGACTGCTTTAGAAAGAAGGTTGCAGTTTATTGAAGACGAGAGCCAGACGGAAAGATGGCTCTGGGAAAACTGACCACATGTAGCTGGGAGTGGTGGGTTTTTATACCTTCTTGGGCTTTTGTGTTTGAAGTTGTTCCTGTGGTGTGAATGTTGACCTGAGTCTGAGTGTGCCTTTCTGGTATTCTGATGGTGGTGGGTTAATCCTATTATGTCCCAAAGGTCCTATCCTGCTTCCCTGGAGCTGTGGCTGATGACTCTTAGATTTTTGGTGTGAAGGATTGTTGATTCTAGGGATCTTTCTTCCTAATCCCAGTTTCCTGACTTCAATCTTTCTGACAAGATTATCACATCTGCATTTCTGCAGACCTGGTTTCTGTCTGGGGCAGAGAGATTTGGTGTGTGTGTGTGTTGGTTTCTGCCTTTAAAACCCTTTGGGGAAATATATTCTGCCTTTTTAATATTTCCCAAAATATTTCTTTTGTCATGGTTCCGACAGATGAAACTCTTCAAAGAACTTCGAGGCATTGTTTACCTTAAAGAATCTTTATTTGAGAAGCATAGCATCATCGGCACTAACACAGTCGAAGCCAAAAACTGGATTCCTCTCCCCTGAACACATAGTATCAAAGCACAATTATCCCCCTCCAATCAACAGTCATAAATCACATTCCCCAATTAGCTTGGAATGCAGGCTTTCCCTCCAGTTCTCCAACCCGCCAATTCTTATCATCTCTTATTTCAATAACCTTGGTTCACATACTAGGTCCAGTATTGTTATGTCTAGCTAAACTCTCATGCACATTCCTCCCCACAGCATCATCTAACTCTAACTCTAAATTCTAAAAGTAAAACATAAGAAGAAAATGGTTGCATCTCCAACTGTTGTCAAAGCAAAAACATCCGCTGTTAGCAGCGTTGACATCTTTCTCTGGATTCTTCCCACAGGACATTGTTTCAGTCCTCCCAAAAAACAAAAGAGTTGAAGAGAGAGAGAGTGGCTGGAAAAGCAAGCCTCTCTATTGACAAAACGTGGGAGTATGGAGCATCTCCCAAACATCAGTGGTGAAGTTGACCCGACTGTTGACTTCTTGGCCAGGGTGGGTGGACTTTTAGGTCCTGAGAATGCAGAATGTTCTGGAAGAAGGACCCAAGGACTCTTGAATTCTCCTAGCCTTTCTCTTCCTTAGTCTTAGTACAGATAATCCCCGACTTACAACAGTTCGTTTAGTGACTGTTCCAAGTTAAAACAGCACTGTGACCTACGACCAGTCCTCACACCTACGACCGTTGAAGCGTTCTCCATGGTCACGTGATCGAAATTCAGACGCTTGGCAACTGACTCGTATTTATGATGGTCGTCGTGTCCTGGTGGGTCACGCGATCCCCTTTTGTGACCTTTGGACAAGCAAAGTCCAGATTTACTTAACAACCCGTGTTGCTTGCTTAACAACTGCAGTGAGTCACAACAGCTGTGGTGAGAAAGTTCGTAAACTGGAATAAAACTCGCCTAACAATGGTCTCGCTTAGTAACAGGAATTGTGGGCCCAATTGCGATCGTAAAGTCGAGAACTATCTGTACGTGTTCAGAACAATTTTGAGGCCTGACCGATGAGGTTAAGCCTGTTGTGAGAAGAGGGACAGGGTTGTATTTTTGATTGCCACCGAGCTGTCACTCAGGCTTGCTGGCTGGGGAATTCTGGGAGTTGAAGTCCACATGTCTGAAAGTTGTCAGGGTTGAGAAACACGGGCCCAGTTTATACAGATCCTTGGGAGTGTGACTCACGCACGGATCTCTGGTGGGGAAAAGGAGAAAAAAACAACTTTAATCCGTTCCAAGCTTCCTGCTGCAGCTACGCAACATTTCAAAAATTGTTTTGCAAAGGCATTTCTTCTCTGGATATTCTCAGAACCACTTTTGACATGGTCTTTTATTTCTTTATTGCGCATCTGCCATTTCTCTCCCCCCCCCTTTTCTGGTATCAGAGATCGGGAAAAACATCCTGGAAAAAAAGAAGGCAAGGGTTAATCCTTTTCATTTTGTCACCAAAAAAAAAAAAAAAAAACCTACAGGGAGCATCTAACTGACCTCAACAGAGATTAAAAAAAAATAACAGGCAAAGCAGTTTTGGATTTTGTAAGGACTTTGATGGGAAACTTGTAGGAAACCCTGAAACTGCCAGCTAAACTGAGATTTTTTTTTTTTAAAAAAACAACTTTAAAAAGACATTAGCAACCTGTTTGTCTACAAATATCAAGAAAACTGCATGGAAATATCCTTGGAGTTAGAAGAACAGACTTAGTGAGACTTTCTTTTGAAATCCAGTACTAAACTAAACTAAACTAAACTAAACTAAGCTAAGCTAAGCTAAGCTAAGCTAAGCTAAGCTAAACTAAGCTAAGCTAAGCTAAGCTAAGCTAAACTAAACTAAAACTAAACTAAAACTGATTTTAAAAAAAAGAATCAGAAAACTAGCACACCCCAAACTTGCAAAGTTACATACTTATTCCCATATTCTATGTTCTAAAATGGGGGAAGGAATTGCTTTATTGGAGAAATGGCCTCTTTTCTCCAGTTTTTGACTGTGAGTTATTTAATACAGCATCCAGTTTTGACCATCATGATGTAAAAAGATGCTGAGACTCTAGAAAGAGTGCAGAGAAGAGCAGCAAAGATGATCAGGGGACTGGAGGATAAAAGATATGAAGAATGGTTGCAGGAATTGGAGATGTCTAGTTTAATGAAAAGAAGGACTAGGGGGACATGAAAGAAGTGTTCCAATATCTCAGGGGCTGCCCCAAAGAAGAGGGAGTCAAGCTATTCTCCAAAGCGCCTGAAGGCAGGACGAGAAGCAACGGATGGAAACTAACCAAGGAGAGAAGCAACCTACAGTTAAGAAATTTCCTGACAGTTAGAACAATTAATCAGTGGAACAACCTGCCACCAGAAGTTGTGAATGCTCCAACACTGGAAGTTTTTAAGAAGAGACTGGACATTCACCTGTCTGAGATCGTGTAGGTTCTCCTGCTTGAGCAGGGGGCTGGACTAGAAAACCTCCAAGGTCCCTTCCAGCTCTAGTCTATTCTAAACAAAAAACAAAAAACAATCATTTCGATATAGTTAAGCGTCAAAATGGATTTGCTGGTTCTGCTGTTTTAGGCCGCAAATGAACTGGCACACTCTGTTGGGATCATATTCCCTCTCTGCATGCCGCTAGGACAATTTGGCTCTTTTCCAAGATGAAATTAAAAAAAAAAGTAATGAGACATGATTAAAAGGTAGAAGAACTTGGGGAAGGAAAAACAAGGGAAAAAAAGAGAAATCTAGAAAACTGTATTTACTGGTAGTTCTCAATTTACAACCATTTGTTTCATAACCGTTTGAAGTTACAAAGTGTGGGAAGTCAGCCCCCCAGAAAAGGAAATATTTTTTTTTTATTGAAAATTTTTAAAATTTTACAAAATAAGAAAAAACAACCCTCCCCAACCCACCCCAACCCTCCCACTCCCTCCCTCAACTTTCCCAGAGCTGAATATAGGCTTAATTAAATTTTCTTGAATTCTTAAAAAAAAATATAAACCATAGATAAGTCTGAATACGTTACTTAAACTACTAATAGAATAATTAACAATAATATATATATATATAAAAAGACATAAATATAAAAGAAAAAAAAGAAAGTACTTAAAAAAAGGAAGAATAAAGAGAAAGAAAGAAGAAAAGAAATATAAGAAAGTAAAATAATAATAAAACATATAAAGAGAAAAAAAATAATACAATCTATAAAATATTAAAATTTGTATATAAATTATTGATAAACTAAGTAATATTTTTTTATATCCAACTTATGTTGTATAAAATCTATCCATTTTCTCCATACTGCAACATACTTCTCTTGCGATTGATCCTTCCAAAAAGCCGAAATCTTTGCCATTTCCGCCAGATGGGATACTTTAAAAAACCACTCTTGCAAAGTAGGCAAAGATTCCTTCTTCCAGTATTGCCCTACTAACAACCTTGCGGCTGTAATTAAATTTAACATCAATATAACCTCCTTAGTATCACAATCGGTAACAATACCTAACAAAAACAATTGTGGGGTAAATTTTACCCTCCTTCTAAAAATTCTTTGGATATTCCACCATATCTTAATCCAAAAGGCTTTTATATTTTTACACGGCCACCAAATATGGTAATAAATAGCATCCAAACAACCACATCTCCAACATTTGGGCTGTAAGTCGGGATACATACGAGACATTTTTTGTGGATCAAGGTGCCATCTATAAAACATTTTATAAAAATTCTCCCTTAAGTTCTGGGCTTGTGTAAATTTAACATTTCTCACCCAGATAATTTCCCAGGTATCTAGTAGAACTGGTTCACCAAAATTTTGTGCCCATTTAATCATACATTCTTTAATTAATTCTGGTTCTGAGTCCAATTCTACTAGCAACCCATAAATTCTCTTAATATGGGTTCGTCTTTGATCTTTTACTTGTTTAACAAAATTTTCATCTTCTCTAAGCAAGCCCACATTACGATCTATCTTCCATCTGTCCGCTATTTGTCTATACTGAAACCATGAATATATAATATTTTCTTGTGCTAAATCTTCCAAAGATTTTAACTGCCAAATTTTACCATCCCATCTAAGCAATTGTGCATAAGAAACACTATCCATCTTAACTCCTCTCCTTATCCCCTCTATCGCATGCCAAGGTATAGCCCATAATGGTATTTTAGAATCACTTCTGTAATATTTCCTCCAAACCCGAAGTAAAGAAATCCTTATAATATGGGATTTAAAAACCCAGTCAACTTTTTTATTAAAAATTAAATAGGCATGCCATCCAAAAAGTAAATCCCAACCCTCCAAGAGGAGTATTTCTACATTTGTTAAATTAACCCAATCACTAATTAATGTTAAGGCCACAGCATCATAATACAATTTCAAATTCGGTACCCAGAAAAGGAAATATTAAAAGGGCAGAAAAATATATTTCCTCAAAGGACCTTAAAGAGGCAGAAAAGCATGCCCAGTTTTTGTTAATAGTCCCAAGTCTCCTTCCCTCAAGCAGAAACCAGCTCTACAGAAATGTAGATGTAAATAATTCAGGAAGGTTGAAGCTAGAAGATTAAGAAGGCAAAGACACCAAAAATCTACACACCCCACCCAAATTCTAAGACAGGACATAATAGGATTAACCCACAGATATCAAAGGGCACACTTAGACTCAGGTCAAAGTTCATGCCACAGGAACAACTCCAAACAAAAGGCTCCAGAGGGTATAAAAACCCACTCCCTACATGTGCTCTTTCTTCCTTTTTTCCAGAGCCATCTCTCTGTCTGGCTCTCCTCTCCCAAAAACTGCAACCTTCTTTGTAAAGCAGTCGCCATGTTGTTGATTCCCGGCTTGGACTGAACCATGCTGAAAACTTTTCCTTCAACAGAAGCCAGTGAAAAAAGTGATTTATGACCGTTTTACACATTACACAACCACTGCAGCACCCCCAGGATCATGGGATCAAACGCTTGGCCACTGATTCATATTTATGACGGTTGCAGTGTCACATGATCCCCATTTGCGACCTTCTGACAAGCAAAGTCGATGGGGAAGCCAGATTCACTTAACAACTGTGTTACTAACTTCACATCTGCAATGATGCTTTTTACGATGGTGACAAGAAAGGTCGTAAAATGGGGCACTGAAGAACTGTTTCACTTAGCAACATAAATGTTGGGCTCAATTACCGTCTACCTGCATCTGGACTTTTAAGCACCACGTTTCTTCTGCTGGACAGTTTTAGGATTTTGATACCCCCCGGTGCCTTTATTGACAAAATAACTGCCTTGACCAACATGGTCACTCAGGAAAAACAGGTAGTTCTCATTGTACGACCAGAATTGCTATTGTTAAGCGGTGGTTAAGTGAATCACACCTGATCTGAGGACTTTTTTTTTTTTTGCCAAGGCAAATCCCTGCAGAATCATGGCGGTCGTTAAGCGAATATGCCTTCCCTTGTTGAATTTGCATGTCAGAAGCCAGCTGGGAAGGATGAAATTAAACAACAAAACAGCTTTTCTAAAGATCTAACTTTTGCTCCAAATAGCGAAGAGAGAAAGAAAAAGAAAAACCTGAAATGTTTGCTTAAGCCAGTGGTTCTCAACCTTTTTAAAGCCGTGACCCCCAACCGGTCGTAAGTCGAGGACTACTCAACCAGTCGTAAGTCGAGGACTACTCAACTGGTGCAGCACCGTTTGCAGAATGGGACTTTTGGTGGGCTCAGCAGGGCAGAGACAGCCTGGACAATTCCTATTGGCTTTTGAAAGCCAATAGAATTAGACTCTATTCAAGAGAGTCTATTCTATTGGCTTTCAAAAGCCAATAGAATAAAAGGGAGTAGCACAGCTAAGGAAAAGGGGGAAAAAATGGCGGACTGCGTTGTTTGGCGACCCCCGTGAAATGGTCGTTCGACCCCAAATGGGGTTGCGACCCACAGGTTGAGAACCACTGGCTTAAGCGCAAATGACATGTAAAGCAGCAGTTACTCCGTAATCTTAAAATTAACGGCATTCATTTCTTCGCTGCACCCAACTCCGTGCAGTTTTTTTAATTCGCTCCTTGCATTCACGACAAGAATCCTCCTTTGGAAAGCGAACAAGTTAAAGAAACAATGATAAGACAGGCGAAAAACTTTGGGTACAATACAGAATCAGAAAAATGGCAAAACTTATGGGAAAGAAATTCTAAGCTGACAATGTCAACTTCTTACAAAGAAAATTTATATAAAATGTTCTATAGAGGGCACTTGCCACCAGCAAGATTAGCAAAAATGTTTAAAAATATCTCAGATAGAGGTTGGAAATGTAAACATAAATCAGGCACGTATTATCATGTGTGGTGGACATGTGATAAAGTAAAGAATTATTGGAAAAAGATACATGCTTGGCTAGAAAAGATGTTGGGAGAACACGTAGATTTTAAACCTGAACATTTTTTAATTAGGTATAATGCCAGAAAAGACTGATAAACAAAGCCCATATTTGATTTTGCATGTTACAAGAGCGGCAAGAATTATATTTGCGCAACATTGGGAAAATAAAGGAATACCATCAGATGAAGAAATAATAAAAAAAATACTAGAATGTGCAGAGTTGGACAGACTGACTATGAGACTGAAAGAAAAAGAAGAAACAGAATATTATCAAACGTGGGACTTATTTTATCGATGGCTAGAGGAAAGAATAAAGGATTAGGAATTAAATATATTAGCGAATGTAAACTCAGACAGCACACTGGTTGAAAAATTATTATTGTATGTATGGAAAAACTTTTACAAAGAATCCTCCTTTTTTCTCTCTCTCTTTCTTGTTTACAACCTGCCCCCCCCCCAAAACCCCCTCTTTTTTAAATGCATCTTCAAAAATTATGAGCATGAAAAACACAGGGCATAAAAATCATCGGCTCACAAATAAATATACCGATTTCCCCGTCCAAAAAAAAGGAAGCTGATGCAGCAAAATTGCCTTTATAATCGTAATTACCAAGCTAATAATAATAATAATAATAATTCATAGAAAATGATAAAATTAAACTGCTCTGGGACTTCAGAATTCAAACAGACAAGCACCTGCAACATAACACCCCAGACTTAACAATTGTCGATAAGAAAGACAAAAAAGTCTGGATAGTGGACGTGGCAGTGCCTGGAGACAGCAGAATAGACGAGAAAGAACTGGAGAAGATAACAAAATACAAAGACCTACAAATAGAAATAGAAAGACTGTGGCAAAAGCAAGCAAGGGTAGTACCAATAGTGATAGGCTCCTTGGGTGCAATCCCAAAACAACTGGAACACCACTTGAACACCATCGGCATTGACAAATTTGCTATTAGTCAATTGCAAAAGGCGGCCTTACTAGGAACTGCTTCCATCCTGAGACGATACCTGTAATACCATCAAACATCCACATCTGCCTATCCCAGGTCCTGGGTAAGGACTCTAGGTAGACAAAATGCCAAATCCAGTCTGAACATCTGGCTGACTGTGCGATGATTGATAATAATAATAATAATAATAAAGTTGGAAGGGACCTTGGAGGTCATCTATTCCAACCGCCTCCTCAGGCAGGAAACCTACCTAGTGATTGTCCCAATATCACCCAGCCAGCTTTCTAGTCAAAGAGTGACTAGAACTCACCATCTCCTGATTCCCAGGCCTGCGCCTTAATTTCATTATGTGTCCACAAAACCACATACCTCTTCCTATGTTTCTGACATTCTCTCAAACTACCAGAAGTGTCCAGGAGTTTAAAAAAAAATGTGACTCTCGGAAAAAAGCGATCGTTCCTTTAGCAGAAGTCAACTTCTGTTAAATTCTCTCGCCCTCCGTCAATTTAGTGTGGTTTTAAATTGAAATGATCCATCAAAAATTTAGCCCACTCAGCCCCGTTGAGTGGCTGATGCTGTCTCCAAAACCAGTTTTTGTTTTATTGTTTTTTTTCCTGGCTTGGCAGAATACAAGAACTGAGGATGTGCTTTCAATATGGATGTTGCCAGGCTGATCTATGACCATAAACAAAACAAAACAAAAAAGATTTGATTGATACAGATGCTGATTTCTTATGGTCAGCATATGCCTTTTTTGTGACTCGTTTTTATTTATTAGGCCCAAATACCTTGAGTTGGGAGAGAACTCGGATAAATTTATCCATCTCAATACCTCAAGAAACAGCATCTCCTGATTCGACAGAGGAACAACCACTGTAGCATATAATGAATAAATGAGAAAACTCTCTTAAAAGCCAAGCAAAAGCAGTTTGAGAATGCAGAATAATCGAGAATAAAAAGAAGGTGGAGGAGGAGGAGGAGGAGGAGGAGGAGGAGGAGGAGGAGGAGGAGGAGGAGGAAATATTGTAGTGTATTGCTCATTTACTTGACCTGGCTGTCTGTGTCACAAATGCAACTCTGGGCAGCTAACAATATATAGAAACAATAAGAAGGATATGAAACCTACAGTAATCAGAGGGAGGGAGGGAGGAAGGAAGGAGTAGGAGGGAAGGAAGAAGGGAGGGAGAGAGAAGGGAGGGAGGGAAAGAGAGAGGGAGGGAGAGAGGAAGGGAGGAAGGAAAGAAGGATAATAGAAGGAAGGAAAGAGAAAGGAAGGAAGGAAGGAAGGGGTAATGGAGGGAAGGAAGAGAGGGAGAAGGGAGGGAGGGAGGGAGAGAAGGAGGGACAGGAAGGGAGGAAGGAAGGAAGGAGAATGGAAGGGAAGGAAGGAAGGAAGGAAGGAAGGAGAAAGGAAGGAAGGAAGGAAGGAAGGGGTAATGGAGGGAAGAAAGAGAGGGAGAAGGGAGGGAGGGAGTGAGAGAAGGAGGGACAGGAAGGGAGGAAGGAAGGAAGGAGAATGGAAGGGAAGGAAGGAAGGAAGGAAGGAAGGAGAAAGGAAGGAAGGAAGGAAGGAAAGAAGGAAGGAAGGAAGGAAGGGGTAATGGAGGGAAGAAAGAGAGGGAGAAGGGAGGGAGGGAGTGAGAGAAGGAGGGACAGGAAGGGAGGAAGGAAGGAAGGAGAATGGAAGGAAGGAAGGAGTAATGAAGGGAAGGAAGAAGGGAGGGAGGGAGAGAGGGAGGGAGGAAGGAAGGAAAGAAGGAGAATAGAAGGAATGAAGGAAGGAATTAGAAAGGAAGGAAGGAAGGAAGGGGTAATGGAGGGAAGGAAGAGAGGGAGAAGGGAGTGAGTGAGAGAAGGACAGGAAGGGAGGAAGGAAGGAAGGAGAATGGAAGGAAGGAAGGAAGGAGTAATGGAGGGAAGGAAGAAGAGAGGGAGGGAGAGAGGGAGGGAGGAAGGGAGGAAGGAAAGAAGGAGAAAGGAAGGGAGGAAGGTCTTGTGCTAATGGCTTTTTTCTCTTAGTCTTGTGCCATGTGTTTGTGAAGTGGTTGTTTCATTTCCCAAAGAAGCAAACCCATCAGAACATGTTTCAGCTGTCCATCTGCATTTGAAAGGCAAAGGGCCACATTCTGGACAGAGAAGACCACTAGTTTGAAGAGGGGGGTCAAAGAGGTCATCTATGTCGACACTGAACAGGGGGAGGGATACCACACACACACACACACACACACACACACACACACACACACACACACCACCTGTCTGTAACACGGTCCTTTCAGCAGTTCCAAGAAGACTCGACATTCCTTGGCACTATTCAGGTGACCCTGAGGACCCCCACAAACCTCCAAGCAGCCTCAACAATTCTCAGAGAGAATACTAATGACCTGAGGACTGCAATCCTTCCATTATCCACCGTTCAGTCAGAACTGAAGAAGCTTCTTGGATAACAAGGGAAACGTCTTCAAGGGGAAAAAAAACAAGAAGCTCCAGCTGTCTTTTGAAAAAGCACCATTGGTATACAGCAGGGGGTCTTCAAACTCGGCCACTTTAAGACTTGCGGACTTCAACTCCCAGAATTCCTCAGCCAGCCCTCAGGGCTGGCTGAGGAATTCTGGGAGTTGAAGTCCGCAAGTCTTAAAGTGGCCAAGTTTGAAGACTCCTGGTATATGGGGTACGTTTTTCTCTCAGCTCTTTTAAAGTGCCCTTGTATCCCATATCTACTTGCATATAAGCCCATCCGTGGAGAAGCAGACCCTCAGTACGGTGAAAACTTGTGGATAAGCCAACTGTAAAAAATCAAAATCAAAAGATAACAAAAATGGTGAAGGTCAGCTTTACCCACGGGCGACACCTTCACCATTTACAAGTTACAGCGTGGCATACTTAAATGCACCTTTGGGAGACTTGAAAGACAGGTTGCCGATAGGTCATTATGGACAAAATCTATCTGTGTGGTTGCTAGGAGTCGAAAAACGACTTGATGACGCATAATCAATCACAGGCAATGAAGATGTAGTAAGGTATCTTCTCTAATACTATTTCCAACATTAAAATTCACCCCTTTTCATCCAAGTATATTTATTTAATTTTATTTCTCTTTGACATATATAATAATTCCTCCTTTCTTGTTTTATGCTAATGTTTTATGCTAGTATTAGAGTAAAAACAGTATATGCACTAAATAATATGAGAATATTTGTATGATCACCGTGCTTAGATGGAATTCCGGTCGAGTCTTATAAAAAATATGAGCGTTACTACAGTGAATAATGTTGGATTCCTAGTAAGTAGTAGAATATGAAAGAAGGAAAAATGTAAATAAGAAACAATGGGGCAATAAGGACAAATATTTCAAAGAAGAAAGAGGGGGGAAATGTAAAGAATAGAAGAGTACTGTTACAAATTGCTGTTAGCAAAAAAGGATATATTACGTGCGTATGTGTGTAATGTTTGTTGTGCTTTGTTTTGTTTTGTTTTGTAAATCAATCAATCAATCAATCAATCAATCAATCAATCAATCTTCTCCTCCTCCTTGCTGAGTCCTGAGTATGACAGGAGTGGAATAATCACGGGAGGTTTTTTTTTTTTTAATTGAAAATTTTTAAAATTTTACAAAAAGAAAACAACCCTTCCCCAAACCTCCCCAATCCTCCCGTCCCTCCCCCGACCTTTCCAGAGCTGAATATAGGCTTAATTGAAATTTCTTCAAAAAATCTTAAAAAAGATGTAAACCATGAATAAATCTAAATACATTAATTAAACAAATTATAAGATAATTAACAATAATATATATATATATAAAAACATAAGTACAAAAAAATGCGTAGAGAAAAAAATAAAGGAAAAGAAAAAAGAAAAAGATAAAAGAAGATAAAATAAAAATAAAAAAAGAGTAAGATCTATGAAATATTTTAAATTTTAAATATAAGTTATTGAAAAACTAAATAATATTTTTTTATATCCAACTTGTATTGTATGAAATCTATCCATTTTTTCCATACCGCAACATACTTCTCTTGCGATTGATCCTTCAAGAAAGCCGAAATCTTTGCCATTTCCGCCAAATAAGAAACTTTAAGAAACCACTCTTGCAAAGTAGGCAAAGATTCCTTCTTCCAACATTGCCCTACTAACAATCACGGGAGGTTTTTAAGAAGAGACTAGACAGCCACTTGTCTGAGATGGTATAAGGCAGTGGTGGCGAACTTATGGCACGCGTGACGGAGGTGGCACTCAGAGCCCTCTCTGTGGGCGCGCGCACCATGCCCCGGAGATGGCAACCGTTCCTCTTCAACCAGCCGCCCACTAACTCGCTGAGGTCCCACGTGGCCAGATGCATCCCAGCACGGATGGTTTCCCTCCCCCTGTCCCATCCCTCCTGGCCTCACATGACCCACTGCATCTATTTTTCTCTGAACTGCTGGTGGCGGGTTGTGGAGCCCCAGAGTGCACCGGTCGAGGGGCCGGCAGGCTATGGCTGCTGGCGGACATCGTTGGCCCCCATGCACTCGCTGGCCTCTGTGTGTGGGGGCCGCAGCCGTGCCGACCCCTGCCCGCCTTGCCCTGCGGCAATGGCACCCCTGCCCTGCCTCGCCTTGCTTCACCCCACAGGACGAGCCTGCTGCCCACTGCCCCACCTGCCAGAGACCCCCCTGGATCTCCCCCAACCCTGCCTGTCCCCCACAGGCCTCCCTCCCCGCGAGCAACATCGAGGTGATCACGCCCACCTTGGCCACACCCACCCAGTCTGCCATGACCACTACAGCCACGCCCACCCAGTGGGCCACGCCCACCAGGCACCCGGCAATAAATAAGTGGGTTTTGGGTTGCAATTTGGGCACTTGGTCTCTAAAAGGTTCGCCATCACTGGTACAGGGTCTCCTGCTTGAGCAAGGGGCTGGACTAGAAGACCTCCAAGGTTCCTTTCCGGCTCTATTCTGATCGATTGATAATAATTCCTCATCAACCTGGATGTGGTTTTGGGAAGTCTTCTGTGCTCCGCGGAAGGTGAGCTATGTTAGAGGTTCAACCATACTGGACAAGTCTACTCAGAGGAGTCAGATAAAGAATATCTCTTCCATAGAAGAATAAAACAATGATAGCATGGGCAAAAAATTTTGGACATTCTATAAATTTGGAAAACCAGGCAAAAATGATGGGATAGAAATGTTAAATTGACTAAAGTAGTCTCATATAAAGAAAATTTGTATAAAATGTTTCACAGAGGGCATATGACACCGGTAAGATTAGCGAAAATGTTTAAAAATGCTTCAAATAATTGCTGGAAATGTAAACAAAGGCTAGGTACTTACTATCATATCTGGTGGACATGCCCTAAAGCAAAAAAAAAAAAAAAGTTTTGGGGTAAGGTCCATACATGGTTGGAAAAAATGATAAAAGAAAGATAGAATGTAAACCAGAACCGTTTTTGTTAGGAATATTAGAACCTAACTATGAGAAGGAGAATGAATATTTAATATTGCATAGACTGACAGCAGCGAGAATAGTATTTGCCCAATCCTGGAAAAATGAAAACTTACCAACTGAAGAGGTTTTAATTAGGACAATCTTAGAATGGGCAGAAATGGCTAGATTGACCAGATTAAAGAGAAAGAAGATTCAGTTTACTTTAGAACAGCGGTTCTCAACCTGTGGGTCGGGACCCCATTTGGGGTCGAACGACCATTTCACGGGGGTCGCCAAACAACGCACTCTGCACTTTTTTTCCCCTTTTCCTGTGCTATTCCCTTTTATTCTATTGGCTTTTGAAAGCCAACAGAATAGACTCTCTTGAACAGAGTCTAATTCTGTTGGCTTTCAAAAGCCAATAGGAATTGTCCAGGCTGTCTCTGCCCTGCTGAGCCCGCCAAAAGTCCCATTCTGCAGACGGTGCTGCAAGTTGTCTGCAGCGAAGGCGAGCTGTCTGGAAGCTTCCACCCCTGCCTGCTGAGCAACTACTAAAAATGTAAGTAAAAGATGGCCAGGGGTGGGAGGTGGGAGGCCGGTGGGCACAGGGAGGGTTGCTGGCGCACGTGGGGCCCGGGGGGGGGCCTTACCTCCTTGGGCTGGGCCAGCTGGTGGCCCAGCCGGTGGTCGGCCTGCGCCATCTCTGCCGCTTGCCAGCTACGCCTTGGCCGGCGCAGAGGGCGGCATCATGCATGCGCAGCGCTCCCGGGCAGGGAAAGTCCTCGACTTACGACCGGTTGGGTAGTCCTCGACTTACGACCAGTTGGGGGTCGCGGCATTAAAAAGTTGAGAACCACTGCTTTAGAACATGGGATAATTTTTACCAATGGTTAGGAAAATGAACAGTGAGAAATCACTGTGATATGTTATTTTGAATAACATATTAGGAAGAAGAATGATATGCATTAACTAATTGATACTGTTTATGATTATCGTTTATTATACTTATTACAATTACTTATTACTATATCAACTATTTGTTAACTGAACATATGTACCCAGACAATAGTCTGTTTGCTAAAGATTGAAAATGTTATTGGGGGATAACCCCAATATTGACCCCAACCCCAATCCTGTTCCCTACCCCACCCTAAACCTTAATCCTTATCCCGATCCTATTCTATCCCCAGCCCTATAAAACTCAATTAAAAAAAAATTAAAAAAAGAATCTCTTCCATAAAAAATATGGTGAGATCTCATCCTTCTCCTCTTTATTATAGAATAATAACTTTATCACTTTAAACATACACGAATCATCACACATTAAAATGAGCTTTCATTGCACACAGCTCTCAATTCCAGGAAGAACTGGCATTTATTTGTCCTCTGTGAGAACGGCGTGAAGGAATCAATCGAGAAACGTTGAAACCCAGCGAGTAGCATGGCCGTATAATAAAATAAAATCTACGCATTAGCAGCCACAGAAGACAATGACATTTCACAATGACATTTCACAATGGCAAACCAGGTGGGGAAGACCCAGACTTGGGGAAAAACATCTCTCTCCTCAAATTGCTATTTTTTTGCCGTAATCCCGGGAACTAGGATATGGGAAAGGCAAGCTGTTAACCTGGAGATAATGATGGGATGTAAAGCTGGTCTCAGTGCAGAAGGAAACCACAACAGTCCCCAGTTGAGTGCTTTTATGGTCTTCCCCCTGGCCCACAAAGGCCATTTGGCTACTAATGCACAGCCGAGCAGACATCAACTTTGTTGTTGTTAGTTGCGAAGTCATGTCCGACCCATCGTGACCCCACAGACAATGTTCCTCCAGGCCTTCCTGTCCTCTGCCATCTTCTGGAGTCCATTTAAGCTCAGGCCTCCTGCTTCAGGGACTCCATCCAGCCACCTCCTTCTCTGTCGTCCCCTTCTTCTATTGCCCTCCATCTTTCCCAGCATCAGGCTCTTCTCCAGGGAGTCCTTCCTTCTCATTAGGTGGCCAAAGGACTTGAGTTTCAACTTCAGGATCTGGCCTTCTAAGGAGCAGTCAGGGTTGATCTCCTCTGGGACTGACCCGTTGGATCGCCTTGCAGTCCAAGGGACTCGCAGGAGTCTTCTCCAGCACCAGAGTTCAAAGGCCTCCATTCTTTGGTGCTCAGTCTTTCTTATGGTCCAACTTTCACAGCCATACACTGCAACTGGGAAAACCATGGCCTTGACTATACACACGTTTGTTGGCAAAGTGATGTCTCTGCTTTTTAGTAATGCTATCTAGATTTGCCACAGCTTTCCTCCCCAGGAGCAAGTGTCTTTTAATTTCTTGGCTGCAGTCCCCATCTGCGGTGATCTTGGAGCCCAGGAAGATAAAATCTGTTATTAGCTAAATGACATCAGCTAAATGAGTAAATTTTCATGAACAAGTCCGACAGGACATTTACGGGGCCCGTAAAGAGGCCAGAACATCATCCAACCTAATGGCAATTGTGGAGTAGAAGCCTTTCCTTTCTGATGGTGTTCACCCAAGCAGCCCTCTTGAAAATAAAGCCTTTAGATCCCATCTCACAGTTCACAAGATCTTAATTTCTTAACCGGATCACATCTGACCTTCTCCTCTGAGCCAAAGAGAAAGAAGAAAATTTCTGCCACAAAATGACAATCGCATCAGAGCAATGAGATTGCTCGTCTTTTGCGGACAGCTCAGCTGCAGGTTCAATTCTTCCTCTCTTACGAAAGGCCTCGTGATGAAGCCCCCTCCCCAGTTTCCCCCCCCACCCCAAGACCCTTTCTATCTTGCAAGGTGCCTCACGAGGAACAAAAAAGCTCTAATCAAAGAGAGAAGCAACCTGGAATTAAGGAGAAACTTCCTGACAGTGAGGACAATCAACCAGTGGAACAGCTGGCCACCAGAAATCGTGGGCGCTCCATCCCTGGAAGTTTTTAAGAAGAGACTGGACAGTCACTTGTTTGAGATGGTATAAGGTTCTCCTGCTTGAGCAGGGGGCTGGACTAGAAGACCTCCAGGGTCCCTTCCAGCTTTACTCTATTCTAACATTCCAATTGCTTTTTAATCGCACGATGCTATTGTTCTTAGTTCTCTCAAACGATCATCCCTGAAGAGCTGATGGAAAGTTTGGAGAATCCCTCGGCTTTCCGTCAAGAGCATGTTTGGAAAGTCTTTCCTGAACTTCTCAAAGAAAGTCCCAACCAGAGGGTTAAAAGCCCCGATTGGTTCCGTTTATATAGGGAGCTGTTCCATCACCGCTCAATCTGAATTGCCCTCTGATTTTTTTTTTTAAAAAAAACGTTTATATGATTTCTTTATTAAATTGACATGACTTCCATTTCCCAAGAGGGTGACTCTGATATCACATATCGTATCTGAGAGTCCACCTTTCTTGAAGTGTGAGGGAGCAAGGTCAGAGAGCAGCAAGGGCCTCACAGTCCTCCTCCTCCTCCTCCTCCACTCCACAAACCCCACTCCCTTCCAGCATTGATGACGTTACCTAGTTGGGTCATGAAATATCTGCAAGAAAACAGCCTAGCTCAGAGAGCACCAAGGACCATCCCTTAGGCCAGGGGTAGGCAACCTTGGCTCCTTTATGACTCGTGGACTTCAACTCCCAGAATTCCTGAGCCGGCATGGCTCTCCATTTCCCCTCACGAAGTCCACGAGTCATGAAGGGGCCAAAGTTTCCCCCATGTTGGTCAGGAATTCTGGGAGTTGAAGTCCACGAGTCATAAAAGGGCCAAGTTTGAAGACCCTTGGCATAGAGAGACATTTTCCACAGTGAAAGGTTTAGGTCTAGAGCAGGGGTAGGCAACCTTGGCTCTTGTGGATTTCAACTCCCAGAATTCCTGAGCCAGCATGGCTCAGCTTGGAAACCTCTCCCTTTCCCTTCAGCATGGCTGGCTCAGGAATTCTGGGAGTTGAAGTCCACGAACCATAAAAGAGCCAAGTTTACCTATCTCTGGCCTAGGCCTAGGCCACTTTATGACTCGTGGACTTCAACTCCCAGAATTCCTGAGCTGGCATGGCCCAGCTTGGAAACTCTCCCTTTCCCCTCAGCATGGCTGCCTCAGGAATTCTGGGAGTTGAAGTCCACAAGTCATAAAGCGGCCTAGGCCTAGGCCACAGTTAGGCTACCTTGGCTCTTTTATGACTTGTGGACTTCAACTCCCAGAATTCCTGAGCCAGCACGGCTCAGCTTGGAAACCTCTCCCTTTCCCCTCAGCGTGGCTGGCTCAGGAATTCTGGGAGTTGAAGTCCACCAATCATAAAAGAGCCAAGGTTGCCTACTCCCGCCTTATGAGTATCAGCCTGCAGCTCCTAACTACCCACTAACCAGGAGGAAATTTCTCCACATCTCTGCTTTTCATTAAGAGGGTTTGGCAGCCCTGGATGAAAACTAGAAGGAAAAGGAGACCATTTTGTGGCCTTTCCAGCGATGACTTTAATTGCTAAAACTATGTGGGGTTTTTGACATGAAACCCGCGGCCTGTTAGTCAGCCGTCTTGCGGCACCCTCTAAAGCCTGTTGTCAGCAGCCCTTCCGTGCAAAGGCGTGTTGGATGTGTCGAGGCACACGTGTCCTCGCCAACTTTTCTTGACGTTGGCGTGTCTCCAGGCCACAAACTCTGCTCTACCAAACCACCCCGGGTTTGTTCCATGGCAACAGCTGGGCAAAGCAAACCCAGAGAGTTTGGGAACGAGACCCTGGCTTGCCACAGGCTGGGAAGTAAAACACTGGATCGTGTGACAAGGCAGGATGGTCTCGGCTAAAGGCAAGATGCTGGGGAATTCATCAGCCACAAATCATGGCATTGGAAGATCCGTGAATGATCTACTCCAGAGTGTGCAGAAAACAGGGCTAGGAAAAAGGGAGGAGGAGCAGGAGGAGGAGGAGGGGGAGGAGAAGAAGAAGAAGAAGAAGAAGAAGAAGAAGAAGAAGAAGAAGAAGAAGAAGAGGAGGAGGAGGAGGAGGAGGAGGAAGAGGAAAAGGAGGAGAGGAAAAGAGGAGGAGGAGAGGAGGAGAAGAGGAGGAGGAGGAGGAGAAGAAGAATAAGAGGAGGAGGAGGAGGAGGAAAGGAAAAGAGGAGGAGGAGGAGGAAAGGAAAAGAGGAGGAGGAGGAGGAGAGGAGGAGAAGAGGGGGAGGAGGTGGAGGAAAAGAAGAAAAAGAAGAAGAGGAGGAGGAGGAGGAGAGAAAAAGAGGAGGAGGACGAGAGGAGGAGAAGAGGAGGAGGAGGAGAAGAAGAATAAGAGGAGGAGGAGGAGGAGGAGGACTGTGAAGTCTTTGGTGCTGTCTGAGCTTGGCTGTTTTCTTGCGGATGTTTCATTACCCAACTAGATAACGGCATCAGTGCTAGAAAGGAGTGGGTTTCCTCTTTTTTTACATATTAGTGTCCTGTCCTGTCGGTGTTAGTGGGAGTATTCTCGTTGGTTCCTTGATTAGGCAGTTGTTTACTGTTAGGGTTTTTTTTTGGTCTGAGTTGCTAGTATCTCGGTTGGGGTGTTGTTTACTTCTTGATCGTTGGTCTAGTGTCAACCTTGGTGTTCGTCTCTGCTCATATGGATGTCGATTGCTGGTGAGGAAGGGTTTTGGACTTTTTTTCCCCTTTTTAGCATTAGGATTGTCTCTTCGGAATGGTGTATAGACGTTGTTTATCTCTATGTGCCCGTTAATGGCCGATTGGTCTGAGAGCCAGACCTCCGGGAATGGGACTCGGCTTGGTCTAGGATGCTCACAGTTCAGTTAAAAATAAGATTTTTTAACAAACTTACCTTTTTTGCTAGAGTGGTGGTGGGGGGAAAAACACTGGAGAAATTGCATCGCAGAGTTTAACACCCTGCTAATTTCTTCGCTGCTGCTACTGCCTCTACTCAGCGAAGAGAGTCACGCCAATACGGGTTCCAGGTTTTCCAGATGATGGATGACATTCTTCCTCAAAATTGCCTGCAGAGACAATGCTACATCATGCTGGAAAAGAATTTCAACTTGTGCATTTGGAAAAAAATAAATAAATTACCATCCCCACCGGCAATGCATTCCCCTTACGTAGAGGACTCTCTAAAACCATACATTCTAATAATTTTACCTGGCGCTAGGCACCTCTTTTTGAAGAAAAGGCAATTAAGTCCTCTCCCAGTGGAAGTTAGAGATGCTATTAAGAAGCCAAAAAAAACTAAACTGCATTCTATTTTGGTCTTGGAGTCAGGTGGCTGGAAGATTAGTCCTGAAAAATTAGATCCTAGGTATGAAAAACTGATTTTAGCAGAAGCTAAGCTTGATCTCCCATCCATTTAGATGAGGAAAAAAACACATTAAAGCCCGTGCCTCTTAGGAGAAAAAAGGGCAGAGCTATTTTTGCATTGTGTGGATGCATTTATTTCCTGTGGGGTGGGATGGGCTGAGAGAGGGGCAGGTCCACCCAGCGGGCTTTCATGCCTAAGGCGGGACTAGAACTCACAGCCTCCTGGTGATGGGTCCAAAGTCACCCTGTCAGCTTTCATGCCTAAGGCAGGACTAGATCTCAGCATCTCCTTGTAATTGGCCCAGGTTCACCCCGCCATCTCTCATGCCTAAGGTGATACTAGAACTCAGTGTCTCCTAGTGATTGGCCCAAAGTCAGCCAGTCAGCTTTCAGGCCTAAGGTAGGATTAGAACTCACCACCCCCTGGTTTCTAGGCCAGCACCGTAACTACAAGACCAGACTAGCTCTCGTGCATTGGTATTGTAGAAAATTTATTTGTATTTCTACTGACTTCTTCCCAAAACACTTCTCTGCCTGCCATCATTTGTGAAGTCCTCTGTTTCCTTAATGTAATGAAACCTTAATTTTGCAGATTTTGATGCAACAGACATCAACTGCCGGACACAAAATTCTCGCCGTATTTGCATCATAAAATCATGAGGTCCAGGAAGGGGAAATTATGTAAACGTTGCAATTTGCCTCTTTCGTGTAATGACGTCTCCACAAAGGACATTACAGGACAAGAAGCGGTTGCTGGAAACTAATCGAGGAATTAAGAAGAGTGAGGACAGTGAGGACAATTAACCAGTGGAACTGCTTGCCACCAGAAAATACAGGTGCTCCATCACTGGAGATATTCAAGTGGACAGCCACTTGCCTGGAATAGAATAGGGTCTCCTGCCTGAGCAGGAGGTTGGACTAGAAGACCTCCAAGGTCCCTTTCAACTCTGTTAAAAAAAATGTTGTAAGATTGGTCACAATTCACAGGACCGCTGTGTCACTTAGTGGCAGAATGTTCAGTGCCAATTGTGGTTGTATGTTGAGGACAACTTATGGGACCATTGGTGGTAGACCAAAGATCTAGATTAAAAAGTGAGGCCCAGACTTCTAAAAGGGACAATTTGGAAAAGAAATCCATTCTTGGACAAAGCTGATGTTTGTGGCCACGATAGGATAGGATAGGATAGAAAATATGAAATGGAATAGAATAGAAAATATGGAACGGAATGGAAATAATAGAAAGAACGGAACAGAACAGAATAGAGCTGGAAGGGACCTTGGAGGTCTTCTAGTCCAGCCTCCTGCTCAAGCAGGAGAACCTACACCATCTCAGACAGGTGAATATCTAATCTCTTCTTGAAAACCTCCAATGATGGAGCGCCCACAATTTCTGGAGGCAACTTCTGTTCCATTGCTTGATTGTCCTCACTGTCAGGAAGTTTGTCCTCAATTCCAGGTTGCTTCTCTCTTTGTTCAGTTTCCAACCATTGCTTCTCGTCCTTCCCTCTGGTGCTCTGGTGAACAAGCTGACCCCCTCTGCCTTGTGGCAACTTCTCAAATACTGGAATATTGCTATGTGCCTCCCCTAATTTTCTTTTGTTCAGACTAGCCAAACATATGCCCTGCAGCCGTTCTTCGTATGTTTTAGTCTCCAGGCCTATTGATCATCTTAGTTGCTCTTCTCTGGAACTTTTTTTCCAAAGTCTCAACATCTTTTTTGAGGCGTTCCCTCTTGGTTCTGTACCTCACCCATGAAGTTGAAGTTGAGTCCAATTTTCTTCTTGGTGCAGATCTTCAAGCGGGCAGGTTCACACAGGCGGTGTCGTGTCCTGAGCCTGCAAAGGCAGGTTCGGGACGTTGCAATGGTCCCGGGCAGTTGCAAGCTGCCCGGGACCAGACTGGCTGGCGCCAGCGTCGCACGCCTAATTGTTGCCATTCTGCCCGGGGAACGTTGTTAAAAGGAGCAGAGAGGCCTGCGAGCCTCAGAGCTGTAATGGAGTGGAAAAGACTGCAATAAAAGACCTGTTTCATGGCATCCGGCCCTCTCAATTCCTGGTAAATAGATGGGGAAGAAATGGAGGTAGTGACAGATTTTATTTTTCTGGGCTCAAAGATCACCTCAGATGGGGACTGCAGCCAAGAAATTAAAAGACGCTTGCTCCTGGGGAGGAAAGCTATGGCAAATCTAGACAGCAGTCTAAAAAGCAGAGACATCACCCTGCCAACAAAAGTGTGTATAGTCAAGGCCATGGTTTTCCCAGTTGCAATGTATGGCTGTGAAAGATGGACCGTAAGAAAGGCTGAGCGCCAAAGAATTGAGGCCTTTGAACTATGGTGCTGGAGAAGATTCCTGCGAGTCCCCTGGACTGCAAGGCGTTCAAACCGGTCAGTCCTAGAAGAGATCAACCCCAACTGCTCTTTAGAAGGCCAGATCCTGAAGTTGAAACTCAAGGACTTTGGCCACCTAATGAGAAGGAAGGACTCCCTGGAGAAGGGCCTGATGCTGGGAAAGATGGAGGGCAAGAGAAGAAGGGGACGACAGAGAAGGAGGTGGCTGGATGGAGTCACTGAAGCAGTAGGTGAGAACTTAAATGGACTCCAGAAGATGGTAGAGGACAGGAAGACCTGGAGGAACGTTGCCCATGGGGTCGCGATGGGTCGGACACGACTTCGCAATTAACAACAACAACAAAAGACCTGTTGGAACCACGAGATGTTCTGTGCTCATTCGCCATTAATCCGAGGACTCAACAGGCAGCCTGGCTCTTTGTGGGTCACTTCCTGCCTTTTCAAAGAAAAAAGGAGGAAGCCCCCAGAGAGACCCAAGGAATAGGGTCCTGTGAACCGTTTAGTCAGCTTGCTTGAGAGAGAGCCAGAAGATCATGACAGCCTCATCACTTGTGGGGCTGTGAGAACTGGGGATGGAGCCAAGCTCTGTCCCGATGGAAAAAGAGGTCAACAAAATCCTTGGCAATCATGTTCAATATTTAATATGGCGCGGGATCAGGAACCTATTTTTTACCGATTTTTGGGGGGGGGTACGCGTTTCCTCTGTTAGTGTCTCGAACACGCAACCCGTCGTGAACTCACGACGGGATCGCACCTTCCAAAAGCGGCGTGATTGTGTACATTTTGTGGAACGCCGACAACTAGTCGCAAAGATTGCAACCAGAATTCAGCTCAAAATTTCCATCTCGCTAAGCAAGACGGATGTTCAGTGACTTTTAACCCCATTTTACGACCTTTCCTGCCACAGTGGTTAGCTGAATCACCGCTGAAGTGAATCGGGCTTCCCCCACTGATTTTACTCGTCGGAAGGCCGTAAAAGGGGGTCACGTGACCCCGGGACCGTCATAAATGTGAGTCAGTTGCCCAGCATCTGAATTTTGATCACGTGACCATGGGGATGCTGCAACGGTCGTAAGTGTGAAAAAAAAACGATCATCAGGTGCTCTTCAACATCTTCATCAACGATCTGGACGAGGGGATAGATGGGGAACTCATCAAATTTGCAGACGACACCAAGCTGGCAGGAATAGCCAACCCTCCAGAAGACAGGCTTAAGATACAGGAGGATCTGGACAGACTTGAACACTGGGCACTATCTAACAAAATGAAATTCACTGGTGAAAAAAGCAAGGTTCTACACTTAGGCAAGAAAAACCAAAGGTACAGGTATAGTATAGGGCAGTGTTTCTCAACCTTGGCAATTTTAAGGCATGTGGACTTCAACTTCCAGAATTCCACAGCCAGCATTGCTGGCTGTGGAATTCTAGGAGTTGAAGTCCACATGCCTTAAAATTGTCAAGGTTGAGAAACACTGGTATAGGGGGTATCTTGCTCAATGGTCGTAACTGTGAGAGGGACCTCGGAGTCCTAGTGGACAATCACCTAAATAGGAGCCAGCCGTGTGCTGCAGCTGCCAAAAAAGCCAACACAGTGCTAGGCTGCATTAACAGAAGGATAGAATCAAGATCACGTGAAGTATTAATACCACTCTTCAATGCCTTGGTAAGGCCACACTTGAATCCTGCATCCAGTTTTGCTCACCATGATGTAAAAAAGATGTTGAGACTCTAGAAAGAGTACAGAGAAGAGCAACAAAGATGATTAAGGGTCTGGAGGCTAAAACATAAGGAACGGTGGCTGGAATTAGGTATGTCTAGTTTAACGAAGAGAAGGATGAGGGGGACAGGATAGCAGTGTTCCAATATCTCAGGGGCTGCCCCAAAGAGGAGGGAGTCAAGCTATTTTCCAAAGTGCCTGAAGGCAGGACAAGAAGCAACGGATGGAAACTCATCAAGGAGAGAAGCAACCTAGAACTAAGGAGAAACTTCCTGACAGTGAGAACAATTAACCAGTGGAATAACCTGCCTCCAGAAGCGGTGAATACTCCAACACTGGAAGTCTTTAAGAAGAGACTGGACAGCCATTTGTCTGAAATGGTATAGGGTTTCCTGCCTGAGCAGGGGTTGGACTAGATGACCTCCAAGGTCCCTTCCAACTTTACTATTATTATTGTTGTTGTTGTTGTTGTGGTGGTGGTGTAACGAAATGTCTGCAAGAAAACCACCAAGCCCAGAGAGCACCAGGGATCGATCCCATAGTTTGGTCCTGACCCACAAACACTCTCTTCCATTGGTACCTTCATCACTACATCACATAAGCGGTTTTGGCCACAGTGGGGCCTTTAAAAGTCACCTTTTGGAGGATAAACCTGAATATTTCTTCTCTTACCTAATCTTTCTTGCAGAGCTTATCCTGCCTGGCACATTCCAGGAACCATCCCATGCTTCAGGGAGCACCCACCACCCAGTTTAAAATTCAAGGCTGACTTCGTTTTTCTGGCTGTAGACAAATTAGCTGAGAGTTTTGCATATTCCGCTGCCGGATGATCACTGGGAGACGGAAAGGAAGGGGCTGCAATATTTTAGAAGGAGCGGGCCATCTGGGAAAGCTTTGCCCCACCAAGGGGTGTGAAAAATTTAGTGATGGCTGCCTAGGGCTTGTTAATGATTAGGTGCCTTTGTTTTTCACAAGTGTATAAAGACTCCGCTAAATCGCCTATGGGGGCTCTCCTTACTTGGGTTTTTTCCACATTTGCCTGTTTTTTTTTAATCAGGGAGCAACCGTGTGACTGAGGGAGGGAGGGAGGGAGGGAGAGAGGGGTGGGGAGGGAAGGAAGGAAGGAAGGAAGGAAGGAAGGAAAGAAGGAAGGAAGGAAAGAGGATGGATGGATGGATGGATGGATAAGGAAGGAAGGAAGGGAGGAAGGAAGGAAGGAAGGAAGGAAGGAAGGAAGGAAGGAAGGAAGAGGATGGATGGATGGATGGATGGATGGATGGGTGGGTGGGTGGGTGGGGTAGGAAGGCAGAGAGGGAGAGAGGGAGAGGGAGGGAGAGAAGGGTGGGGAAGGAAGAGGATAGATGGATGGATGGATAGATAAGGAAGGAAGGAAGGAAGGAAGGAAGGAAGGAAGGAAGAGGATGGATGGATGGGTGGGTGGGTGGGGTAGGAAGGGAGAGAGGGAGGGAGGGAGGGAGGGAGGGAGAGAAGGGTGGGGAAGGAAGAGGATGGATGGATGGATAAGGAAGGCAGGAAGGAAGGACAGTGAAAGGGAGGGAGGGAGGGAGGAAGACAGTGGAGGGATGGATGGAGGGATGGAGGGATGGTTATGATGGATGGAATAGGAAGGAAGGAAGGAAGGAAATAAAGGAAGGAAGGCAGAGAGGGAGGGAGGGAGAGAGAGAGGTGGGAATGGAAGGAAGAGAAAGAAAGAAAGAATGAATGAAAGAAAGAAAGAAGGGAGGGAGGGAGGGCTTGGCTCCTTAATTGGACCTCATCTTTCTCTTTGGTTTGTATTTTCTCCAACCTAATGGAGTATTAGAAAGAAATCATGTCTGCTCATTTGTCTGCCTGTCAGCAGACTTAGCAGTTAAAAAATTGAATGGAGCGGAACTGAATTCGGCCTGCTTAGAGTTGCTGGGGTGACTTTGCAAATGGGCTGGGTTCAACTGAGTGCAGTGGGGGGGGGGAGATGTACAAAAGGTTAGAGTTTGGCAGCCGCCTGAATGAAGGCAATGGAAATAATTCCAGATAGCTCGCTCTTCCCAGGATTCCCAGATCCCATGATCATCCCAATAATGCCAGATGCTGTGGGGACATTGATGGAGCTTGGTGATTTTCTGGTAGACCAGTGGTTCTCAACCTTTTTAATGCGGCGACCCCCAACCGGTCGTACGTCGAGGACTACTCAACCGGTCGTAAGTCGAGGACTACTCAACTGGTGCAGCCCCGTTTGCAGAATGGGACTTTTGGCGGGCTCAGCAGGGCAGAGACAGCCTGGACAATTCCTATTGGCTTTGGAAAGCCAATAGAATGAGACTCTATTCAAGAGAGTCTATTCTATTGGCTTTCAAAAGCCAATAGAATAAAAGGGAGTAGCACAGCTAAGGAAAAGGGGGAAAAAATGGCGGACTGCGTTGTTTGGCGACCCCTGTGAAATGGTCGTTCGACCCCAAATGGGGTCCCGACCCACAGGTTGAGAACCACTGTGGTAGATGTTTCATGACCCAACTAGGTAACATCATCAGTGCTAGAAGGGAGTGGGGATTGTGGAAAGGAGGAGGAGGATTGTGAGATGTTTGGTGCTTTCTGAGCTAGTCTTCTAGTCCACAGGTCGGCAACCTGCGGCTCCGGAGCCGCATGCGGCTCTTTGAGCCTTCCCCTGTGGCTCCCAGCCTCCTCTGCCTTTGCAGAGAGAGACAGAGACAGAGAGAGGCAATTGCGCTTCCCTGCTTCTCTCTCTCTCTCTCTCTTTCTCTCTCTCTCTCTCTCTCTCTCTCTCTCTGTGTGTGTGTGTGTAAAAGAGAGTGCACTCACAGTGTTCTCCGAGGAGCTGAAAAGCTTGCTGGGCGGAGCTCCTCCCTTTGCTGCATCTCTGCAGGAAGCAGGAAGGGCAGGAGAGAGCTAGCTAGCCCAGCTAG
The DNA here is from genome assembly GCA_024509115.1 of Crotalus helleri. Classification (NCBI taxonomy): domain Eukaryota; kingdom Metazoa; phylum Chordata; class Lepidosauria; order Squamata; family Viperidae; genus Crotalus; species Crotalus helleri. The sequence goes on along the minus strand of JAKSXO010000025.1, from coordinate 6,894,177 downwards.
GCTGACTCAGGAATTCTGGGAGTTGAAGTCCATGAGTCATAAAAGAGATAAGGTTGCCTACCCCTGAGCTTGTTGGACAACAGCTTGAAGCTTGCCAGGTGAGCAGCAGATAGGGGGGGGGGAGAAAGAGAGAGAGAGAGGGAGGGAGGGGGAGAGAGAGAGAGAGAGAGAGAGAGAGAGAGAGAGAGAGAGAGAGAGAGAGAGAGAGAGAGAGAAAGAGAGTGGGGGAAGAGGAGTGGCAGACCAAGGGCAGATAGAGAGGGAGGGAGGGAGAGAGACAGAGAGAGAGAGAGAGACCCTTTTGACATCTAAAATGAAGATAACAGTGCATATATCCTTTTTTTACCTGTGTGTGTGTATGTAATTTTATTCTCTTAAAGCATTCTCTTGGTGATCATTGTTTTAATAGTATGGATATTCCCAAGAGTCATATTTTTACTTTTATTTTTAATGTGTGTGTATATACACACACACACACATACACACACACACACATACACACACACACACACCTATAATAAAGGCAAAAAAAGATATATGCAGTATTATCTTCATTTTAGATATCAAAAGGATTTTGCGGCTCCCGGTGTTTTGTTTTTGGTGGGAAACGGATCCAAGTGGCTCTTTGAGTGTTTTGGGTTGCCTACCCCTGTTCTAGTCCAACCCCCTGCTCAAGTAGAAGACCCTATACCATTTTGAGACACATGGCTGTGATGTGTCTGGAGGCAGGTTGTTCCACTGGTTAACTGTTCTCACTGTCAGGAAGTTTCTCCTTAGTTCTAGGTTGCTTCTCTCCTTGACTGGTTTCTATCCGTTGCTTCTTGTCCTGCCTTGTTATGTTTCTGGTGACCCCATTTCTTTAACCATGAAAACAAGGAACGCCGTGAGCTGGGATCATAATGTGTTCACAACAAACCCTTTGATATCCCCCATCGTGGCTTGGCTGCAACATTAACTAGCTTATCCTCTCCTCAAAGAATTTACTCCTTTCCCCAGCCCCCCTTAATGGTTAATCTTTTCCGCTCTTCTTTTCCTGCTTGTGAGTAACACGGAATCCTTTCTTCAAAGCACATTCCAGAAAAAAAGTCAAAGGATCTCCTGGGGAACAGCCGGCAAGGGAGACACACTCTCGTCCGTTGGCATAGTAAAACACCCATCATCCGGCTGCAATTTAGCCGGGATCTGCAGAGAAACACTGCTTTAGGACACAGCTCACGGATGAAGAAATAACTATATTTGCAAGATACCAACACAAATTGTCCAGGTGACTAAGAGGACTCCAGAGAACCTGTTGACAATGAGAAAAAAATATATTAATATACAGCCACGAGGGGAAAGAAAGGAAAGGAAAGGAAAGGAAAGAAGGGAAGGAGAAGGGAAGGGAAAGAAAGGAAAGGAAAGGAAAGGAGAAGGGAAGGGAAGGGAAAGAAAAGAAAGGAAAGGAAATAAGACAGAAGGGAAGAGAAGGGAAGGGAAGGAAAGGAAAGGAAAGAAGACAGAAGGGAAGCGAAGGGAAGGAAAGGAAAGTTTAAAAAAACAAATCCTGCAGACACATATATTTAAAAACTACACATATTACTATAAATCTATAACACTGATTCAAATTTATGCCACATCTTAGATTTTTACAATATAGGATCATGTTGGTCAATAAAGACCCCATTCAAAGGCTGAAAGTGGCCTTCAACCCAAGATGTTAAGACTTGAGTGGTAGTTTCTTTCCAACAAAATAAAACCATATTTTGGGCTATGCTTCAGTCTCCGTAAACTCCAAAGCTCTTCATGAGCTGACAAATTCCAAACGTTTGGTCTACAATTCATTATTGCATCACCTTCTTTAAACTTTATTTCTCTTTGCAAAAACATATTAACAATAGACTGAAAAGAAGGACATGGGGTGACATGGTAGCAGTTTTCCAATATTTGGGGGGGCTGCCACAAAGAAGAGCAGGGTCAACTTACTTTTCCAAAGCACCAGAAGGCAGGACACTAATCAAGGAGAAAAGCAATCTAGAAATAAGGAGAAGTGAGAACAATTAGCCAGTGGAACGACCTGCCTCCAGAAGCAGTGAATGCTCCAACACTGGAGGTTTTTAAGAAGAGACTGGACAGCCATTTGTTCGAAATGGTATTGGGTCTCCTGCCTGAGCAGGGGGTTGGACTAGATGACTAAATGACATTGCCATAGGTGTATACTACAGACCACCCAACCAAACAGAGGAAATAGATGAACTTTTTGCTAGTCAGCTAACTAAGGTATGTAGGAAGCACATCACAATAGTAATGGGGGACTTTAACTACCCTGACATCAACTGGGAGACAAACTCCGCACCAAGTGGAAGATCAAACAGGTTCCTGGCAAACCTAGCAGACAACTTTGTCTCCCAAAAAGTAGAGAATGGAACTAGGGGATTAGCCATTTTGGATCTAATTCTCACTAACAGAGATGAAATGATAGAAGGTGTTGAAGCCATAGGAACCCTGGGAGGAAGTGATCATGCAATATTAGAATTCAACATTATAGAAGCACAACCAATAGAACACAGTCAAACTAGAGTCTTGGACTTCAAGAGAGCTAATTTCAATAAACTTAGAGAGGGCTTGGGAAGGATTCCATGGATGAGAATCCTCAAGGGGAAAACAACTCAAGAAGCTTGGGAAATTTTGAAAAATGAGATAATAAAAGCCCAGTCTAGCACAATACCAACAAAGAGGAAAAATAACAGCTCTCAAAAGAAACCAGCATGGCTGCATAAAGAACTCTCTGACAAATTGAAAGATAAAAAGGACAAGTACAGAAAGTGGAAAGAGGGGAACATAACTAAGTCAGAATATCAGCAAATAGCCCGAGCCTGCAAAGATGAAGTGAAGAAAGCCAAGGCTCAAAATGAACTAAGGCTTGCGACCAAAGTCAAAAATAACAAAAAAAGCTTCTTTCAACATGTAAAAAACAAGAAAAAAGTGAAGGAAATGATTGGTCCATTAGTGGGTGGAAGTGGCAAGAAGGTGACAAGCAACAGGGAGAAAGCAGAACTATTTAACTCATTTTTTGCATCTGTCTTTACACAAAGGGAAAAAACAGACCAACCTATCAAAAATAGTGCCATAAAAAACAAAACAGAAACACAAGTTAAGATAGGCAAGAAAATCGTTAGTGAGCACCTGTCCAGCCTAGATGAGTTCAAATCGCCAGGACCAGACGGATTACACCCCAGAGTTCTCAAGGAACTGGCAGATGTGATATCGGAGCCACTGAACTATATTTTTCAAAGATCCTGGAACACAGGAGAACTACCAGAGGACTGGAAAAGAGCTGATGTAGTTCCCATCCTCAAAAAAGGAAAAAAAATGGATCCAGGAAATTACAGACCTATCAGCCTGACCTCAATACCTGGGAAGATCCTGGAAAAGATAATCAAACAACGAATCAACGAACACCTAGAGGCAAACAAAGTCATTACTAAAAGCCAACATGGGTTTGTCAAAAATAGATCATGCCAGACAAATCTTATTGCATTCTTTGACCAAGTGACAAAATTAGTGGATCAGAGGAATGCTGTGGACATAATTTACTTGGACTTCAGTAAGGCATTTGATAAAGTAGATCACAACCTACTACTTGACAAGATAGAAAAATGTGGGGTAGACAGAACCACCACCAGATGGATCCGTAGCTGGCTGACCGGCCGTACTCAGCGAGTGGTTCTCAATGGAACTGCATCTATATGGAGGGAAGTGTGTAGTGGGGTGCCCCAGGGCTCTGTTCTGGGCCCAGTACTCTTCAACATCTTCATCAACGATTTGGATGAAGGGATAGATGGGGAACTCATCAAATTTGCAGATGACACCAAGCTGGCAGGAATAGCCAACACTCCAGAAGACAGGCTTCAGATACAGAAGGATCTGGACAGAGTTGAACACTGGGCACTAACTAACAAAATGAAATTCAATGGTGAAAAAAGCAAGGTTCTACATTTAGGCAAGAAAAACCAAATGCACAAGTACAGCATAGGTGGCACCATGCTCAATAGTAGTAACTGTGAGAGGGACCTCGGAGTCCTAGTAGACAATCACTTAAATATGAGCCAGCAGTGTGCGGCAGCTGCCAAAAAGCCCAACACAGTCCTAGGCTGCATTAACAGAGGGATAGAATCAAGATCACATGAAGTATTAATACCACTCTTCAATGCCTTGGTAAGGCCACACTTGGAATACTGCATCCAGTTTTGGTCACCACGATGTAAAAAAGATGTTGAGACTCTAGAAAGAGTACAGAGAAGAGCAACAAAGATGATTAGGGGACTGGAGGCTAAAACATATAAGGAACGGTTGCGAGAATTGGGTATGTCTAGTTTAACGAAGAGAAGGACAAGGGGGGACATGATAGCAGTATTCCAATATCTCAGGGGCTGCCATAAAGAAGAGGGAATTAAGCTATTTTCCAAAGCACCTGAAGGCAGGACAAGAAGCAATGGGTGGAAACTAACCAAGGAGAGAAGCAACCTAGAACTAAGGAGAAACTTTCTGACAGTGAGAACAATTAATCAGTGGAACAGCTTGCCTCCAGAATCAGTAAATGCTCCAACACTGGAAGTTTTTAAGAAGAGACTGGACAGCCATTTGTCCGAAATGGTGTAGGGTTTCCTGCCCGAGCAGGGGGTTGGACTAGATGACCTCCAAGGTCCCTTCCAACTTTACTACTATTACTATTACCTCCAAGGTCCCTTCCAACTCTGCTATTCTGTAATTCTGAATATAAGCCCCAAATGGACAAGTATAGAAAGTAAGTTTCCATCTCCAAAAATATATTTCTTTCAAGCACTAACCAGATGACACAGCCCTATTTTAAATAACTGCTAAAGTGTCTAATAAACATGGTAAATAGCCTCTCTCTTTTTGATCTATTCTCATCCTCCGATCGCAGAAGATATATTTAACCCAGGACCAGAGATTTATTAATATTGGATATTCCAACCCTTTGTTCCAATGTTCCCTGCCAGTTGCCAATATCTGTGCTAGTAACATTTCACAGCTGTCTATAATTACGACCAGAACCTTCCAAAACGTTTTCTAATAAAATGAGTGATTTGAGATTCTCTGAAAGCGCTAAAGCATGAATTCCACACTGCCCATTTAACAAATAACAGAGTTGGAAGGGACCTTGGAGGTCTTCTAGTCTAACCCCCAGCTCAAGCAGGAAACCCTATACCAGGGGTAGGCAACCTTGGCTCTTTTATGACTTGTGGACTCCAACTCCCAGAATTCCTGAGCCAGCCTGGCTCAGCTTGGAAACCTCTCCCTTTCCCCTCAGCGTGGCTGGCTCAGGAATTCTGGGAGTTGAAGTCCACCAGTCATAAAAGAGCCAAGGTTGCCTACCTGTGGCCTAGGCCTAGGCTCTTTTATGACTTGTGGACTTCAACTCCCAGAATTCCTGAGCCAGCATGGCTCAGCTTGGAAACCTCTCCCTTTCCCCTCAGTATGACTGGCTCAGGAATTCTGGGAGTTGAAGTCTACGAGTCATAAAGTTGCCAAGGTTGCCTACCCCTGGCTGAGAATAGAACAGAACAAAATAACAGAGTTGGAAGGGACCCGGGAGGTCTTCTAGTCCAACCCCTGGCTCAGGCAGCAACCCTATATCATTTCAGACAAATGGCTGTCTAATCTCTTCTTAAAAACCTCCAGTGTTGGAGCACCCACAACTTCTTGAGGCAAATTACAATTAGTCCCATGGATTAATTGTTCTAACTGTCAGGAAATTTCTCCTTAGTTCTAAGTTGCTTCTGTCCTGAATTAGCTTCCATCCATTGATTTTTGTTCTGCCTTTCAGGTGCTTTGGAGAATAGCTTGACACCCCGCCCTCTTCTTTGTGGCAGCCCCTCAAATATTGAAAGACTGCTGTCATGTCACCCCTGATCCTTCTTTTCATTAACTAGACATACCCAATTCCTGCAACCGTTCCTCATATGTTTTAGCCAGGAACCATGTCCATTTGTAATAACAGTGGTGTGGGGAAAAAAACCTCTCTTTTTTTTCTTCTTCTTCTTCTTTCCACATCTCACCTCCGCAGAAACACACTGGTCATTTGATTTGGGGAGTAAATTATATTTATTTCTGTCAGGGAAGAAATATACCAAGCTCTTTTGACATCTCCTATTCATGCCTCAGAAAGAACACCTTTCGTTCTTTTCATCTGAAAGGCTATCAGTCAATAATTATTTCCCTCTCTTTGCTGCCATGTTTGAAATTCTCTTTATGACATTAACAGCGTGGCAGATGAAGAGATTTTTCTACCATTGCCACATCTGAATAATAATAATAATAATAATAATAATAATAATAATAATAGTACATCAGATGGTTGAAGAAGAAAAAATGGCTTTGGAAGAATATCTGAAGAACAATGATGAAGATGCACTGAAATTAGTATATGAGGAAGGCTTACTAACCACTGGAGAGACCAAACTGGCCTACAAGAAAGACCAAATGAAGAACAGAATAGAGGCATGGGAAGACAAAGCACTACATGGCCAATACATTAAAAAAATAGCTGGGAAAGCAGATAATAATAAAACCTGGCAATGGCTAAGAGCAGGAAAATTGAAGAAAGAGACCGAGGGACTAATTCTGGCTGCACAAGACCAAGCCTTAAGGACAAATGCATACAAAGTCAAAATTGAGAAGACAGCAAAAGACAGTAAGTGCCGCCTATGCAAAGAAGCTGAAGAAACAGTGGACCACTTGGTAAGCTGTTGCAAGAAGATTGCACAGACTGATTACAAGCAATGGCATGACAAAGTAGCAACAATGGTGCATTGGAAGATCTGCAAAAAATATCATTTGCCTGTAAGCAAAAACTGGTGGGATCATAAAATAGAGAAAGTCATAGAAAATGATAAAATTAAACTGCTCTGGGACTTCAGAATTCAAACAGACAAGCAACTGCAACATAACACCCCAGACTTAACAATTGTCGATAAGAAAGACAAAAAAGTCTGGATAGTGGACGTGGCAGTGCCTGGAGATAGCAGAATAGAAGAGAAAGAACTGGAGAAGATAACAAAATACAAAGATCTACAAATAGAAATAGAAAGACTGCGGCAAAAGCAAGCAAGGGTAGTACCAATAGTAATAGGCTCCTTAGGTGCAATCCCAAAACAACTGGAGCACCACTTGAACACCATTGGCATTGACAAATTCGCTATTAGTCAATTGCAAAAGGTGGCCTTATTAGGAACTGCTTCCATCCTGCAACGATATCTGTAATACCATCAAACATCCACATCTGCCTATCCCAGGTCCTGGGTAAGGACTCGAAAGGTAGACAAAATGCCAAATCCAGTCTGAACATCTGGCTGACTGTACGATGATCCATAATAATAATAATAATTGAAGATGCACTGAAATTAGTATATCAGGAAGGTTTACTGATTACTGGAGAGATCAAACTGGCCTACAAGAAAGACCAAATGAAGAACAGAATAGAGGCATGGGAAGACAAAGCACTACATGGCCAATACATTAAAAAAATAGCTGGGAAAGCAGATAATAACAGACCTGGCAATGGCTAAGAGCAGGAAAATTGAAGAAAGAGACTGAGGGACTAATTCTGGCTGCACAAGACCAAGCCTTAAGGACAAATGCATATAAAGTCAAAATTGAGAAGACAGCAACAGACAGTAAGTGCCGTCTATGCAAAGAAGCTGAAGAAACAGTGGACCACCTGGTAAGCTGTTGCAAGAAGATTGCACAGACTGACTACAAGCAACGGCATGACAAAGTAGCAACAATGGTGCATTGGAAGATCTGCAAAAAATATCATTTGCCTGTAAGCGAAAACTTGTGGGTTCATAAAATAGAGAAAGTCATAGAAAATGATAAAATTAAACTGCTCTGGGACTTCAGAATTCAAACAGACAAGCACCTGCAACATAACACCCCGGACTTAACAATTGTCGATAAGAAAGACAAAAAAGTCTGGATAGTGGACATGGCAGTGCCTGAAGATAGCAGAATAGAAGAGAAAGAACTGGAGAAGATAACAAAATACAAAGACCTACAAATAGAAATAGAAAGACTGTGGCAAAAGCAAGCAAGGGTAGTACCAATAGTAATAGGCTCCTTGGGTGCAATCCCAAAACAACTGGAGCACCACTTGAACACCATTGGCATTGACAAATTCGCTATTAGTCAATTGCAAAAGGCGGCCTTATTAGGAACTGCTTCCATCCTGCGACGATACCTGTAATACCATCAAACATCCACATCTGCCTATCCCAGGTCCTGGGTAAGGACTCGATAGGTAGACAAAATGCCAAATCCAGTCTGAACATCTGGCTGACTGTGCGATGATCCATAATAATAATAATAATAATGTTGGAAGGGACCTGCTCAGGCAGGAGACCCTATACAATTTCAGACAAATGGCTGTCCAATCTCTTCTTAAAGACTTCCAGTGTTGGAGCATTCACCACTTCTGGAGGCAAGTGGTTCCACTGGTTAATTGTTCTAACTGTCAGGAAGTTTCTCCTTAGTTCTAAGTTGCTTCTCTCCTTGATTAGTTTCCATCCATTGCTTCTTCTCCTGCCTTCAGGCGCTTTGGAGAATAGCTTGGCTCCCTCTTCTTTGGGGCAGCCCCTGAGATACTGGAAGATTGCTATGTCCCCCCTCGTCCTTCTCTTCATTAAACTAGACAGACCCAATACCAGCAACCGTTCCTTATAAGTTTTAGCATCCAGTTCCCTGATCATCCTTGTTGCTCTTCTCTGCACTCTTTCTAGAGTCTCAACATCTTTTTTACATCATGGCGACCAAAACTGGATGCCGTATTCCAAGTGTGGCCTTATCAAGCCCTTGTAAAGTGGTATTAACCCTTCACGTGATCTTGATTCTATCCCTCCATTAATGCAGCCTAGCCCTGTGTTGGCTTTTGTGGCAGCTGCAGCACACGGCTGGCTAATATCTAAGGGATCCTCCACTAGGACAAGTGAAGCTTCACTCCGTTTTTTAGAGATCGTCTCGCCTCAAGGTAAAAGCTGAGGTCCTCGTGTCATATAAATCAAGGACCAGATTTATCTGGCCACCCAAAATCAAGAAGATCTTGCATGGAGAAGGGTGATGCAACCCTTGCTCATTTTGTACCCATATTGATGTCACGTACATATTCTGAAGGGATGGGCATTCAATGACAAAGCTCCTTCCGCCATTTTGATCCCATCACTATCATGGACAACATGGCGTCTCCCTTTTTTAATGCTTATTGTTTAATCCGGGAGCTATATTGGCTGCTGATTTGTGTCTGGATCCAATTCAAGGTGCTGGTTGTCACCTTTCAAGCTCTTCTTCTTCTTCTTCTTCTTCTTCTTCTTCTTCTTCTTCTTCTTCTTCTTCTTCTTCTTCTTCTTCTTCTTCTTCTTCTTCTTCTTCTTCTTCTTCTTCTTCTTCTTCTTCTTCTTCTTCTTCTTCTTCTTCTTCTTCTGCCATATCTGTTATTGGACGTTGGTGATCCTGTTGGCGATCCTGTTTTTATCAGCAGCCGCACAAAAAAGTGCTACTGACTTTTGTTCAAACCAGTCCCTTAGATTTTGAAGCCACGATGTTCTTTTTCTGCCTGGACCTCGTTTACCTTCAATCTTTCCCTGGAGGATTAAATGGAGTGTGCCGTATTTTTCTGGGTGTCGCATCACATGTCCGAAATATTCTAATTTTCATTTTTTAATTGTTTTGATGATTTCCCTTTGCTTTCCCAGGCAGCTTATCACCTCCTCATTTCTGATCTTGTCAACCCAGCTTATACATAACAGCCGCCTGTAAATCCACATTTCAGATGCTTCTAGTCTCTTCAGGTGGCCTTCTGTCAGAGACCAACTCTCTACTCCAGTGGTTCTCAACTTGTGGGTCGGGACCTCATTTGGGGTCGAATGACCATTTCACGGGGGTCGCCAAACAATGCAGTCCGCCATTTCCCCCCCCCCTTTTCCTTAGCTGTGCTACTCCCTTTTATTCTATTGGCTTTTGAAAGCCAGTAGAATAGACTCTCTTGAATAGAGTCTAATTCTATTGGCTTTCCAAAGCCAATGGGAATTGTCCAGGCTGTCTCTGCCCTGCTGAGCCCACCAAAAGTCCCATTCTGCAAACGGTGCTGCACCAGTTGAGTAGTCCTCGACTTATGACCAGTTGAGTAGTCCTTGACTTACAACCGGTTGGAGGTTGTGACATTAAAAAGGTTGAGAACCACTGCTCTACTCCATAGAGAAGGATAGAAAAAATATAGCATCTGACAAGCCTGATTTTCAGTCTTAGGCTTATGTCGTGACTGCAGAAGACCTTTTTCATTTTGAAGGATGCTGTTCGAGCTTTTTCTATCCTTGTCTTTACTTCAACGGTCATGTCCCAACTTTCATGTAAATTGGAACCAAGGTGTGTGATCCTTTCAACTTTTTCTAGTGGTATTCCTTCTGAATTTATTGGTGGTAAATTAACGGGGTGTTTGCTGATGACCGTGATCTTGGTTTTTGAGGTGTTAAGCTTCAATCCGTATTTTCCAGATATTTCTGTGACTCTGTTGATGTTAATGTTTCAAGCCCTACATGACTTAAAACCAGATTATTTGAAGGACTACCTTTCCCCAATCATGTCTACATATCTAGTGAAGTCCTAGGCTGCATTGACAGAGGGATGGAATCAAGGTTATGTGAAGTGTTAATACCACTTTATAACATCTTGGTAAGGCCACACTTGGAATATGGCATCCAGTTTTAGTCACCACGATGTAAAAAAGATGTTGAGACTCTAGAAAGAGTGCAGAGAAGAGCAACACAGATGATTAGGGGGCTGGAGGGTCAAAAAAGTCATAATGGCACCTCCTACTTTTACAAAGTAGACCCTACCCCTTTGAACATGGACTGCGACATTTTGAGACACATAAAATATCTTGATTATTTTTTTTTTTACCATGTTCCTAACTTAACAATTGCAGTGATTGTCCTACGAAAGGTTGCGAAATGGGGCAAAACTCCCTTAACAAATGTCTCGTTTAACAGCAGAAATTTTGGGCTCAAATGTGGCTGTTAAGTCAAGGACTACTTATATACCTTCCAACATCCTGTCTCACACGAATGTTAATTATAGCTCAGCAATATTTGGAAAGCACAATTTATCCACCCTTTGAACATGACTTTAGATGGAAAAGGTGCCCAGGATGGAGTTTTTTTTCCCTTCTCCTTGATCTTTGCCCAGGAGAAAGCAATTTCAGAAAGTAGTAAAAATCCACACGTAGTATAAGTTAATTTCCCTCTAAGGAAGATGTAATTCTTCTTGGTCCCAGCATGGCTCCTAGAATTGACGACTGACTTGCCAAAACGTTCCTGGAACTTGGGGAAGAAAATGCCATTTATTTATTTATTTTTAGCCAGGGGATAAAACTACAATACTTTGTAGAGAGGATCTGTAGAAATCTTCAGTTTGTAGAGAGGATCCCAGGTGGCCTACTCCAGGTGTAGTTCTAAGCTTACCCTACCGATTTCTGAGTATGTGTATTTTGCAAAACAAAAAACGAAAATAGGAAGCTAGGATGCTTTCAAAGCAAAACATGAGCAGGAAATTCAACCTCTATTTCCAACAGTTCCTTTGGCCAGCCAGATTCTTACAAAAAGACACTATCCAGAGAGACAGTTTGGTGTAGAGGTTAAGGCACCCAGCTGGAAACTGGGAGACAGTGAGTTCTAGTCCTGCCTTGGGCATGAAAGCCAGCTGAGTGACTTTGGGCCAATCACCAGGAGACGGTGAATTCTAGTCCCACCTGAGACAGGAAAGCCAACTGGGTGACTCTTGGCCAATCACCAGGGGAGAGTGAGTTCTAGTCCTGCCTTAGGCATGGGTGACTTTGGGCTAATCACCAGGAGACTGTGAGTTCTAGTCCTGCCGTGGGCAGGAAAGCCAGCTGAGTGACTTTGGCCCAATCACCCGGAGATGGTGAATTCTAGTCCTGCCTTCGGCATGAAAGCCAACTCAGTGACTCTTGGCCAATCACCAGGAGACAGTGAGTTCTAGTCCTGCCATGGCCATGAAAGACAACTGGGTGACTTTGGGCTAATCACCAGGAGACGGTGAGTTCTAGTCCTGCCTTAGGCATGAAAGACAACAGGGTGACTTTGGGTGAATCACCAGGAGACGGTGAGTTCTAGTCTTGCCTTAGGCATGAAAGACAACTGGGTGACTCTTGGCCAATCACCAGTAGACAGTGAGTTCTAGTTCTGCCATGGGCATGAAAGCCAGCTGAGTGACTTTGGGCCAATCACCAGGAGATGGTGAGTTCTAGTTCCATATTAGGCATGGAAGCAGCTGGATGACTCTTGGCCAATCACCAGGAAACGGTGAATTCTAGTCCTGCCTTAGGCATGAAAGCCAACTGGATGACTCTTGGCCAATCACCAGGAGACAGTGAGTTCTAGTCCTGCCGTGGGCATGAAAACCAACTGAGTGACTTTGGGCCAATCACCAGGAGACGGTGAGTTCTAGTTCCACATTAGGCATGAAAGCAGCTGGGTGACTTTAGGTCAATCACCAGGAGACGGTGAGTTCTAGTCCTGCCTTAGGCATGAAAGCTGATTAGATGACCTTGGGCTAATCATTTTCTCCCAGCCCTACGCACCTCACAGGGTTGATGTTGTGGGGAAAACAGGAGGACCTATTAGGTACAGTATCTTTGTCACTTTCAGCAACAAACCACAATAGTCTACAATGGCAACCAAGTCCTTGGTTTGCCTTCGATTCCGTCACACACACATCCCAATTAATCCCTTGGGCTGCCCATAAAATGGATTTGTGTCTCTATATTCTCCATCATGAAAAGTTTCCACATATCGACTCCTGTTTTAAACAACGCAGAACGGGCAATGAAACCCACTGACAAATCTAAGGTGCTTCTCAGATGCTGATATTGGCCGATCCTGCATTTTAATGAAGCGATCACTCAAACGTGTTTCGGCGCGCGAGGGTGTACGTGTGCGAGGGAGGGAGGGCGAGCCAGACATGCTCATAAACAATTTCTGCTCAATTGAATCGTCTCTTTTGACAGAGAGCAACATATTAATATCTCTGGCTCATCCGAGCTCGCGAGAAATCGTTTTGTAGCCTGGAAGATAAACTGTCAAAAGGCATTGTAACTTATCTGCAGCCTAGAAGTAGGTTTAAAAAGAAGGCCTGTGCTCTCTGTGCCTTTTAGTTCTCACAGAAATCTAGAAGATAGAATAGAATAGAATAGAATAGAATAGAATAGAATAGAATAGAAATTAGAATGGAATGGAATGGAATAGAATAGAATAGAATGGAATGGAATGGAATGGAACAGAGTAGAGTAGAGTAGAGTAGAGTAGAGTAGAGTAGAGTAGAGTAGAGTAGAGTAGAGTAGAATAGAATCAGAACAGGAATAGAATAGAATACAATAGAATACAATAGAATACAATAGAATACAATAGAAATTAGAATGGAATGGAAAGGAATAGAATGAATGGAATGGAATGGAATGGAATAGAATAGAATAGAGTAGAGTAGAGTAGAGTAGAGTAGAATAGAGTAGAATAGAATCAGAACAGGAATAGAATAGAATAGAATAGAATAGAATAGAATAGAATAGAAATTAGAATGGAATGGAATGGAATGAATGGAATGGAATAGAATAGAATAGAGTAGAGTAGAGTAGAGTAGAATAGAATAGAATAGAATAGAATCAGAACAGGAATAGAATAGAATAGAATAGAATAGAATAGAATAGAATAGGATAGGATAGGATAGGATAGGATAGGATAGGATAGGATAGAATAGAAATTAGAATGGAATGGAATGGAATGGAGTGGAGTGGAGTAGAGTAGAGTAGAGTAGAGTAGAGTAGAGTAGAGTAGAGTAGAGTAGAATAGAATAGAATAGAATAGAATAGAATAGAATAGAATAGAATAGAACAATAAAGTTGGAAGGGACTTTGGAGGTCTTCTAGTCCAGCCCGCTGCTCAAGCAGGAAGACCTATGCCATCTCCGACAGGTGATTGTCCAGTCTCTTTTTAAAAACTTCCAGTGATGGAGCGCCCATGATTTCGGAGGGGGGGGGTAAGCTTTTCCACTGGTTGTTTGTCCTCACTGTCAAGGAAATTGCTCCTAAATCTACTCTAAACAGACTTACACCGAGCATTACTCCCAAAATGTCTGTGATTAAGTGAGTTTTGCCCCATTTTATGACTATTCTGGCCACATTTGTTAAGCGAGTCTCTGCAGTTGTTCAGTTAGTAAGCCGGTTGTTTAAGTCAGAGGCCCCCAACCTTTTGGGCACCAGGGACCAGTTCCGTGGAAAGAGGTTTTTCCGCGGACTGGAGGGTGCGTGGTTTTGTGCGCTGCCTGCATCCCACGGATGGGGCTTTGCTTGTTTGTGCAGATCGGTTGCTGGCGTGCCGCGGCCCGGTACTGCTCCACAAACCGGAGACTGGGGACCCCTGGTTTAAGTGAAACCAGCTTCTCCTATTGACGTTGCTTGTCAGAAAGTGGCAAAAGGTGCCCACGTGACCCCCCGGATGCTGCAACGGTCATAAATATGAGTCAGTGGCCAAGCATTTGAATCCTGATCAAGTGATGTTGCAATGGTCATGTGGAAACAGTCGTAAGTCACCTTTTTTTCAGTGCCCTTTTAACTTTGAACAGTCCCTAAAGCAGTGGTTCTCAACCTTTTTAATGCCGCGACCCCCAACCGGTCATATGTCGAGGACTACTCAACCGGTCGTAAGTCGAGGACTACTCAACCGGTGCAGCACCGTTTGCAGAATGGGACTTTTGGCGGGCTCAGCAGGGCAGAGACAGCCTGGACAATTCCTATTGGCTTTTGAAAGCCAATAGAATTAGACTCTATTCAAGACAGTCTATTCTATTGGCTTTCAAAAGCCAATAGAATAAAAGGGAGTAGCACAGCTAAGGAAAAGGGGGGAAAAAATGGCGGACTGCGTTGTTTGGTGACCCCCGTGAAATGGTCGTTCGACCCCAAATGGGGTCCCGACCCACAGGTTGAGAACCACTGCCCTAAAGGAATGCTTGTAAGTCAAGGGCTACTTTGCACACTTGCAGGTGTGTGGATGTCACTTCCGGAAGTCCGTTCTAGGCATCGGAAGGCCACGCCTGCATTAAATATGAGAACCGGTTGTTTAGGCATTTGAATCCCACCACTGTCGATAGTCCTTGACTTACCACCACAACTGAGCCAACGTTGCCGTTGCTAAGCAAGACAGTTGTTAAGTGAATGTTTCCCCATTTTACGACCTTCCTTCCAACAGCTGCTAAGTGAATCACTGCAGTTGTTAAGTTAGGGACACAGTTATTAAGCGAAACCAGCTTCCCCATTGGCTTTGCTTGTCACAAAAGGGGATCACATGACTCCGGGACATTGCGACCATCATAAATGTGATTCAGTTGCCAAACGTCTGAATTTTTAACCACCTGACCTTGGGGACGCTGCAACGGTTGGAAGTGTGGGAAAACAGCCATTTTCAGTGCTATTGTAACTTCAAACAGTCCTAAATGAATCGTTGTAACTTGAGGAGTCAAGTAGAGGTAAAATTATTGTCCATATCCTTCTCTCCCACTGTCCTGATATATGCCATATGTTTATATAAAAAACATATAAAGATAAAACATATAACGAATGGTTGCTGGAATTGGGTATGTCCAGTCTAATGAAGAGAAGGACGAGGGGGGGGGGCATGATAGCAGTCTTCCAGTATCTCAGGGGCTGCATCTTATATTTTAAGGAGGTACCTGGTGGACACCTAGGAGGCTGACAGCAACCCATGTCAACCATCAGCACCAGTCAATTTGAAGCACATTGTTGTTGTTTTATTATTATTATTATTATTATTATTATTATTATTATTATTATTATTATTATTATTATTGATGATGATGATGATGATTATCGCACAGTCAGCCAGATGTTCAGACTGGATTTGGCATTTGGTTTACCTATCGAGTCCTTACCCAGGACCTGGGATAGGCAGATGTGGATGTTTGATGGTATTACAGATATCGTCGCAGGATGGAAGCGGTTCCTAGTAAGGCCGCCTTTTGCAATTGACTAATAGCGAATTTGTCAATGCCAATGGTGTTCAAGTGGTGCTCCAGTCGTTTTGGGATTGCACCCAAGGAGCCTATCACTATTGGTACTACCCTTGCTTGCTTTTGCCACAGTCTTTCTATTTCTATTTGTAGGTCTTTGTTTTTTGTTAACTTCTCCAGTTCTTTCTCATCTATTCTGCTGTCTCCAGGCACTGCCACGTCCACTATCCAGACTTTTTTGTCTTTCTTATTGACAATTGTTGTTGTTGTTGTTGTTGTTGTTATACCATCGGGCAAGAGACTATCCTTTCCAGTTTAAACCTGTGTTCTTTAGGACAAGCTAATACTTCTTTAGACAAGGACTAATTTAGTACAAGTACGGTGTTCTTGAGAACAGATCTAAATCCATGCTCAGGAACAGCAAGCATTAGCCACCTCACCTGTGAATTGAGGAGGTGATACATTGCCCTGATCATGACATTTAAAATATATAGTTAGGTCACGTTGACATTGTAAGGATGTGAAGAAAAACCAAAATTAGAGCTGCTTTAAAAGCTTCGTCTCTGGTGGAATATATTACTAGTTTTCTAGAAGTCTCACTAGAATATCAGACATTACGTGAACGATATTCCCCGAAAGCTGAAAAACAGAGGTGTGCAAGAATAAAGCTTCCTCTTTCGCTGTACAAAGCAATTTTACAAGAGACAAAGGTTTACACTTCTCACGACTCGAAATGATGTGAAAGATCACATTTACACACCTACGGGCCAGGCCCTCAGAAATAGAACAAAAAACGCTGCGTTGCTAAGCCAAACGCAGATGGAATCAACAGTCTGTCGACGGTTGAGAATCCATTGAGAACTTTGCCAGTGGGCCACCGCTGTACTTTCAGAGAAATACCTAGGGTCTGTTGATGCCTCTGTTCAGTGGCTTTGATTTCGTGGCCTTGCCAAAGGAAAACTGGGCAAATGATGGAGAATTGAGAGACTTCCCATCCAGCGGGGCAAAACGCATTTTTGCTTTCTATAAAGGAGAATATTAGTAGCTCAGGGTGGGACTCTGGGGTCTTGCAGACGTTTCATGACCCAAACTAAGTAATATCATTAGTAAGAGAAGGGAGTAGGGTTTGCAGAGAGGAGGAGGAGGAGGAGGAGGAGGAGGAGGAGGAGGAGGAGGAGGAGGAGGAGGAGGAGAAAGACTATGGGGTCCCTGAGCTGGATTGTTTTCTTGTAGATGTTTCATGATCCAACTAGCTAACATCATTAGTGCTAGGGAGAGGGGTTTGCAGGGAGGAGGAGGAGGAGGAGGAGGAGGAGGAGGAGGAGGAGGAGGAGGAGAACGACTATGGGGTCCCTGAGCTGGATTGTTTTCTTGCAGATGTTTCATGACCCAACTAGGTTACATCATTAGTGAGAGAAGGGAGTGGGGTTTGCAGAGAGGAGGAGGAGGAAGAATGTGGGATCTTCAGCGCTTTCTAAGCTTGGTAGAGTTCCACCCCTTGGTTTTAGGGTGAAGATGAAGCCCAAAATTAAGTTCAGATTTGCTATTTTGATTTCATTTGGACTTGACATCTCTGAAAGAGTACAGAATGAGTGCAGAGAAGAGCATCAAAGATGATCAGGGGACTGGAGGCTAAAACATATAAGGAACGGTTGCTAGAATTGGGAATGTCCAGTTTAATGAAGAGGACGACGAAGGGGGACATGACAGCAGTCTTCCAGTATCTCAGGGGCTGCCCCAAAGAAGAGGGAGTCAGGCTATTCTCCAAAGCGTCTGAAGGCAGGACAAGAAGCAATGGATGGAAACGAATCAAGGAGAGAAGCAACTTGGAACTAAGGAGAAACTTCTTGACAATCAGAACAATTAATCAGTGGAACATCCTGCCTCAAGAAGTGGTGAATGCTCCAACACTGGAAGTTTTTCAGAAGAGACTGGACAGCCATTTGTCTGAAATAGTATAGGGTTTCCTGCCTGAGCAGGGGGTTGGACTAGATGACTTCCAAGGTCCCTTCCAACTTTATTATTATTATTGTTGTTGTTGTTGTTAAGAACCACAGAGTGCAAAACTGCTCTCAGTTGCTCACTGACTGCCCATCTGTGCTCTAGAGCAAGGGTCCCCAACCCCCCGTCTGTGGACCAGTACTGGGCCACAGCACGCCAGCAACCGGTCCGCACAAACAAGGAAAGCCTCATCTGTGCGATGCAGGCAGCACACAAAACCACGCACTCTCCACTCCACAGAAAAACCTCTCTCCACGAAACCCGGTCCCTGGTGCCCACATTTGCCTGCCACGCTTGGTTACTCTTCCACTTTTCAGAACAACACTTCAGCTCTAAAACCTCCACGCACTCGTGATGTTCTAGCAACGTTCCCTGGCGTTATAAATAATGGAGGCCGTGCCCAGTTGGCAGAGGAACATCTCATAAACCGAGAGCCGCTCACTATCCCTACGGCTTGTGGCAATCACATCAGTGAGATTTGGACGTCGGACTGGAGGTAGATAATCTCATTTCCAAACCTGAGATATAACTGAAGCCAAAACAAAAGGTTTCGCAGCCAGAGAATGCTCATTTATTTCTTCTTGTGAGATGGCCAGGAAACTCGTTCACGCCTCGGTGGTGTTGTTGTTTCAAGATCACCGCAGCGGTTGGTTGGGTGGTCTTCCCTATTCTGCAGTCTCTGGTCCTGATCCAAAATAGCACAGTCAGTGTGGTCCCGAAGCTCTCTTGCCTGACTGCTACTTGTGGAGGAGGAGGAGGAGGAGGAGGAGGAGGAGGAGGAGGAGGAGGAGGAGGAGGAGGAGGAGGAGGAGGAAGAAGAGGACGACGACGACAACGACTCTGGGGTCCTTGGTGCTCTCTGAGCTTGGTGGTTTTCTTGCAGACGTTTCATGACCCAACTAGGTAACATCATCAGTGCTGGAACAGAGGGGGGCTGTGGATTGGAGGAGGAGGAGTAGGACTGTGGGGTCCTTTGATGCTCTCTGAGCTTGTCTATTTTCTTGGAGATGTTTCGTGACCCAACTAGGTAATATCATCAGTGCTAGAAGGGAGAAGGGTTTGCAGAGAGGAGGAGGAGGAGGAGGAGGAATAAGAAGAGGAGAAAGATTGTGGGGTCCTTGATGCTCTCTGAGCAAGTTTATGGCTGAATGCCTTGTCAAATAAATATCTATAGTTGCTTTTATCCGATGGATTTGACTAACTATAAAAGTATACAGCCAAATATGGCTGCATTGCCTGTATACATTCTGAAAGGGGTTCGCTTCGTTGCAAGTAGAAAACCCGCGACGTGCTTCTATATTTATTAGATACCACTAATCCCACACCATCTTTTATTGTGTTATAAAGGTGAGTCCTGACCTGCTAGAACAATTGACTCTTTGCTGTTATAGTCTTCCTGATTTTAAAGATTTTGTACTTCAGTTTTAAAACATGGTAGGCTCTGTTCATTTTTATAAGTCAATAGGGTTTCGTTCAACTATAGACTTGGTCATTCGGCTTTGTTTTATAGATTTTGGTCATATTTTGCCTAGGCTTCCCTGCCTTTTATTGTTTTGTGCTTGTTGCATTATACTTGTATGAATATTATTAGCATTGACAGAATAGCATTCGCTTTTTCTACCATGTAGAAAGGCTGTAATGTTACAGGACCACGTTTCTTAAACTTTTGGCCCTTCCCATTTTTAAAAAAATCATAGAGGACGCAAAAAGATGTTTATTTTTTATTTATATTTCCTATCTCCAAATCACCCATCTCCCTCAAAGAGTAAATATGTACCAATATTTATCATATTAAAAATTAAAAGTGACACATATACAGAATATAATTTTTGTAAGCAGCCCAGAGTCACTAAGAGTGAGTGGGAGGCCATATAAATATTCTAAATAAATGAAGTTACCCATGTGGCTTTCAAGCCTAAGGCAGAACTAGAACTCACTGTCCTGTGGTGATTGGGTCCTGTGGTGATTGGCACAGCTGGCTTTCATGCCGAAGGTGGGACTCCAACACTTCTTCGTCTGGTGATTGGCCCAAAGTTATCCAGATGGCTTTCATGGCAAAGGTGGGACTAGAACTCACCATCTCCTAGTGATTGGCCCAAAGTCACGCAACCAGCTTTCATGGCTAAGGTGGAACTGGAACTCACTGTCCTGTGGTGATTGGCACAGCTGGCTTTCATGCCGAAGGTGGGACTAGAACTCTCCATCACCTGGTGATTGGCCCAAAGTCACCCAGCTGGCTTTCATGCCTAAGGCGGGACTAGAACTCACCATCTCCTGGTGATTGGCCCAAAGTCACCCAGCCAGCTTTCATGGTTAAGGTGGGACTAGAACTCACCATCTCCTGGTGATTGGCCCAAAGTCACCCAACCAGCTTTCATGGCTAAGGTGGAACTGGAACTCACTGTCCTGTGGTGATTGGTGCAGCTGGCTTTCATGCTGAAGGTGGGACTAGAACTCTCCATCACCTGGTGATTGGCCCAAAGTCACCCAGCTGGCTTTCATACCTAAGGCGGGACTAGAACTCACCATCTCCTGGTGATTGGCCCAAAGTCACCCAGCCAGCTTTCATGGCTAAGGTGGGACTAGAACTCACTGTCCTGTGGTGATTGGTGCAGCTGGCTTTCATGACTAAGGCCGGACTAGAATTCACCGTCTCCTGGTTTCTAGGCAGAAATGAGGTACCGTTCTAAATCTAGCAAGTTGCCACAGAACAACATGAACTGGATTTGCCTCAAATGTTCCATTCACCCGCTGAGTCAGCCCACTTCCCGGGTTCACATAATACTATGAAGCTTGTTGCTTGATGGCGAGATTGGGGTCACATAAATTTAATTAAGAAAGGAAAATAAATGCCCGTACATTAAGGAGGTGGCTGGATTCACACAACCGTCTAAATCAGGGGTGTCCAACCTTGGCAATGTTAGGACTTGGGGACTTCAACGCCCAGAATTCTCAAGCCAGCATTATTAGTTGAAGGATTCTGGGAGTTGAAGTCTACAGGTCTTAAACGTTTCCAGGGTTAGACATCCCTGCTTTAGGCACAACTGCAAATGTTCTAATTTTATTTTATTTTATTACATCTCAGTTTGGGGAACTATTGGAGCATTAGCTAATTGTCCTTCTGCTCCCACCTAAAAAAAAAAACAAAAAACTGAAAGGAATGTATTGGGAAAAGAAAGGGCAAGCAATCAGCAGAGAAAAAAAAAATTCTCCAGTTTTATAATTGGCTCAATATTGTTTGATCAGCGGTTTTATATAAATAGTCAAGCCAACATCCATCTTTCCTAATGAGCAATCGTTTTGACAAAGGTGTTTGATAATCAAGCTTGCTTTTCGCTGGGCAAATTATAGCTTATGGAGAATTATTTCTGACATTAGACCCCCCAAAATAAAAAAAATAAAAAAACCCATAAATTATATTCTTTTGACCTTATTAAGAATCCATTAACATTCAAGTCAGGAACGATGACCTGTCTACAAGAGGACAAAATTGTGTGAAGCCCGAAATTATATATGAAATTGCAATTTCACTATCTGAAAACAGCAAAATTAGCCAGGCTGGAGAGAAATGAGCACGCTCAAATAGGTTATTTCCTTTAAATACCAAGCCTCGTTTACCTTCATGCCAAGGGCTGCAATTTGCTTGGCATCCATGTTGGCTAAAAGCCATCAGAGGCTTTGATTTGACTTTCCTACAGTATGATTTAAAAAAAAACAAAACCACCTGGATTTGAACAAGTCACAAATACAGAACAAGCAGGGGTTGGACTAGAAGACCTCCAGGGTCCCTTCCGACTCTGTTCTTTTATTCTATTCTAGAATCATCCACAGGGGTCAAAAAAATCAAGATGGTGGCTGCTACTGCGTGAGCCTGGCTGAGGAATTCTGGGAGTTGAAGTCCACAAGTCATAAAAGAGCCAAGGTTGCCTACTCTGGCTAGGCCTACGCCGCTTTCTGACTCGTGGACTTCAACTCCCAGAATTCCTGAGCCAGCATGGCTCAGCTTGGAAACCTCTCCTTTCCCCTCAGCATGGCTGGCTCAGGAATTCTGGGAGTTGAAATCCACGAGTCATAAAAGAGCCAAGGTTGCCTACCTCTGACCTAGAGCAGCGTGCCTGGCTGAGGAATTCTGGGATTTGAAGTCCACAAGTCATAAAAGGGCCAGGTTTGAAGACCCCTGACCTATGTAAATCTCAGAAAAAATGCTAACATTTCT
Organism: Crotalus helleri; assembly: GCA_024509115.1. Classification (NCBI taxonomy): domain Eukaryota; kingdom Metazoa; phylum Chordata; class Lepidosauria; order Squamata; family Viperidae; genus Crotalus; species Crotalus helleri. Next base: position 6,871,874 of record JAKSXO010000025.1, on the reverse strand, counting down.
ACAGTTGATTAATACAAGATTATGTCATGATTTGGCAGGAAGTGGTAAAAATCTCACATCAATCTGTTCATGAGATCCAATACTAGATATAAATGATTAAGTAAATTCAAGGAGAGCATTAAACCAGGGTTCGGTTATCTGAAAACCAGGCTCTTCTTGCCTTTCTAAGTTTCACACAGAAGGAAGGAAGGAAGGAAGGAAGGAAGGAAGGAAGGAAGGAAGGAAGGAGTGATCAATACCACTAGTATATAAACAGACAGAAAACCCTTCTCCCTCTAGCACTGATGATGTTATCTAGTTGGGTAATGAAACGTCTGTAAGAAAACTACCAAGCTCACAGAACACCAAGGATCCCACAGTCCTCCTCCTCCTCCTCTTCCTCCTCCTCCCTGCAAACCCCTCTCCCTTTTAGCACTGATGATGTTACCTAGTTGGGTCATGAAACGTCTGAAAAAAACAACCCCAGTCCAGAGCGCACCAAGGACCCTACAGTTCAGCCCTAAGCTATAAATACTCTCTTTTATTGGTTCCTCATTACTACATCAGATTAGCTATTTTGGCTATCAGGGAACATTGAAAAGAGTTTCTCTTTTTGAGCAACTTTTATCCTTTTAGATTGTTGTTGTTGTTAGCTGCCAACGTTGCTGCAAAGGGTAACACTTCTACTCCTTAATCTTTCTTGCACAAATATAATCTACGCCCGACCTCTCCAGTTCTTTATTGACTCCTTGCCACAGAACTGGCTAAACAATTCAGCCACACTCTTATGTAAATGCAGAAATGCCACAATTTGATGTAAAACAGATGGTTCCCGTATTGCATAAGAGGGAAAGATTGATTGACAGTTCTATATCCCCCTAAATGTAGACACTTTGTAGATCTCTCTCTTTCTCTCTCTCTTTCTCTCTCTCTCTTTCCCTCTGTCTCTTTCTCTCTCTCTCCCTCTCTCTTTTTCTCCCCCCTCTCTCTTTCTCTCTCCTCCTCTCCCTCCCTCCCTCTCTCTCTCTTTCCCTCTCTCTCTCTTTCCCTCTGTCTCTGTCTCTTTCTCTCTCTCTCCCTCTCTCTTTCTCTCTCTTTTTCTCTCCCTGTCC